>VYXB01010662.1:248360-352684 GCA_013397135.1 Pachyramphus minor
GGCAGCCGCTGCTTTCCGGGCCGGGACAGCCGCCTCCCGCGGGAGGCACGAAGCCGGAGCCGCCGCTGCCCGGGCGGCCGCCCAGCAGGTAAGGAGCCGCCGAGTTCGCTCCCGCTCGGGCGCGTCCCCGCGCCGACTTTGAAACAGCCCGAGCTGCGCCTTGTACTCGGCGTGTGCGATCGGCACGGCCGGCGTGGGGCTCGTTAAGCACTGCAGGGAGCTATTGCAGCTCCGCAGAGTATGCACTGCTGTCTGCAAACTACGAAAATAGCTAAGCTTGGGTTGCAAGTACCAGCCGGTGACTTGCGATAAAGCGAGCCTCCGACGGTCCGTCCAGCCTGTGAATTTAATCTGTTAGACACCCAGATGACACGGCGTTTGTACACTCGAGAGGTATTTGTAAATAGCGAGGAACGGGCAGGGCTCCGTGCTAGGCTGCTTGTATTTACATCGCGGCATGCCCGTGTTTGCCTTCCCCCCGCCCGGGGGTTTACCTTGCTCTTTGTTAGTTACAGTCAAGCCTAAACTGGCCGTTCGTCTTCAGCAAGTATGTAACTCTGACGAGTTGTGCAGAAAAGATCGCGGCGAGGCAGGGAAGAGTGACATCTGCTCTCATTTCTGATGTGGCAAAGTCGATGAATTGTTAAGATCTCAAACTAGCTTACTTTATTGGGGTGTATTTGGGACAAGCGTTACATAATGTATGTGTGGTATGTGGCTGTAATGCATGCTGGAGCTTTCCTATCGAGAATGTTTTATCTCTGATTTACATAAAATAATCATATATTTCCATTATAACCAACTCTTTGGCTGTTTGTAACTTTAAAACGGAGGGAACAGTGACCTGTAAAAGGCTCAGATTCAATATGCTGTTGGCCAAAAAGTTTTCTGGGATCTTTGGCATGTAGCCTGAAACCATAGCTGAAAGAAATGTTTTTACTAGAAGCCAGTTCTTTTTTCTTTAAACTTTATGCAGATAATTGCTACAGGGTTTGGTTATTCTGAAAGCAGTGTTACATGCTGCAATTTTTCAGAGTTTGGAAAAATATACTTATAAAATGGCTCCCCCCAAATCACAAGTCACCACCTGCCAACCTCCATGAGAGGAGGTAGTCAGGTCTTTTGGGGGAGAGATGTGAAGGGAGCAGTCCCAGTAGGGACTGCTCTGTGGTTACCCAGCTGAGAAGGTCCTAGCAGATATGAGTGACAAAACGCAGATTAAACAGCTTTTGGTCTTGCCCTCTGGGGAGTTTGTTGCTGACATCTAGTACTTGTTACATGGTGTGATGTAAATAAATTGTAGGCCTTGTTCAGTTTTATTGGCAGTACTTTAACTGTTTTTGGTATCTTTAGAAGACTGTGCCAGAGTTGCTTACAGGCAGGGGGCACTTGTGTGTATCTCATGGGTCATGATACAAAAGTTGGGAGCTTTGCAAACTTACCATGTTGAAGCACAGTCCGTCAGCGAAAAGGTAATCCCTAAAATCTGTGGCAGAATTTGTGGCCATCAATTCTGCTGCTGTATTTGTGTGTGAGAAGCTTAAAAACATGACTGTCTGGATGCATCCTTAGAGAATCTAGTGGTTCAGATTAAGGCCAGAGCTAGGGCTGCTGGACTCATCTCTGTACTGAGCAAACTGAGCTTTTGTATGTATACATGTTTTACATGTGCCTTTTAAATGTTTCTGGAAGAGTAGCAGAAGTAGGTTTGGTGCAGTGTTGTTTGTAAGGGTTAATTAGCAACCAGTGTTAGCACTAGATTTTTCTCCTGGTCATTCTTGTCCAGCAGAAGCCTGTGAGTCAGTTATTGTAGCTTAGGTATGTAATGGCTTTCTATGAAATACATGTACTGTTGTGCACTTAGCAAATTGTTTTGGCTGACACTGGCTCCTCCAATAATGGAGAAACTATATATGTATATATATATATGCATATGTAGTTGTGTACATAGTTCTGGTGACTCTATGGTTTCCTTTTTCTGTGTTTATTTGGTACTGCTGCAGCCAAAGTGCTGCTCTTCGTTCTGTTTCGCTTCATATCCAGTGAGGCTGTGTTCGATTAAATGTCCTTAAGTTGCTCATTTTAATCTGGATTTAAATTTACTGTAGATATATGCAGTGTGAAAAGTGTACTTGAATTCCAGCTCCTCAGCTGGAAGCAAGTCCTTCTCTGTTGCAAGGGTTTGTCAGCTAAGGGGGGTTTAGAAACTGCTGGTAGTATACAATGGGTAAAAAGTTTTCATCAGGCAGTGCTGCTTAGTACCATATAGGTCCTAGTCCTGCAAAGACCCACCCACGTGTTTGAACTCACATTCATTAATAGTGCTTTTGAAACCACGGAATTTCTTTTATATACATAATAATAAACATATATACAAGTCTTTGCAGGAACCAGGCTATAATAGTTAGTATGCAATATATTTGTGCATGTGTATCCAGCTCAATTACAGAAGATTTCAATAAAGGCTTAATTTTTATGCTGAGCAGATGCCATAAGAGTATTTTTCGTGCCTAAATCCTCTGCAAAGTACAGCATGCCTTGGCCTATTATACTTTGTGGAGTTCCATTGGAACAGATCCTAATCTTTGAAAACAAACCATTACGGTGTAGATGTTCCTTCTGTGAGGAGAGAGTATGCCTGTGCACAAGATTCTCTGAAGTTTTATGTGAAAATGTTTGGTTCCATTTTTAAAATCTACTGGTTTTCTGTTCAGAGACTCCGTGAAAGCTTCTACCTCCACCTCCACATGTCACAAGCTCTGAAGGAATAGGGTTCCTCACAAATGTGGGGTAGTCCATGACTCTTCCCCTTTCCTCTGAGCTGTAGGAGGGAATGAGGAGAACTCTGGAGCGTGGAAGGAATTAAGGACACTAGACTATGGTGCAGCACCAAGTATGTAAAAAGAACATGCATGTATGTTTTAAAACATATTTCCCAACCTATCATGATTACCCTAATAAGCAGTTGTATGTGTTATAGTCAGCTGTATGTGAGTACCTTCTGAGAATACCTAAGGGACTATAAACTTAGCCCTAATTAAGCACAAATTTAGCCAACATTAAGAAGGTTTTTTGACCAAAGGATTTTTGTGGAGGGTGTTGTGTGTATAACATGTTGGATGGGTGATGGCCTGGGAAGAGAAGAACACTGGCCTCTCAGATGTCCTGCAGCTCTTGTGACATTCTTATTTTCTGCTCACGTGAAGAGTTTAGGTACCAAGCTTTGCTCAACACCAAGCACGTCTTTTGGAAACTGAAACTCTCCTTTCTAATTCCCAATCAGTGTACCTGTCCTTATGACTAAGAATGCTTTTTTTGTCAGTAACAATGTAAACCTTAAATTACCATGTGATGTAGAAACAACTCTGAAAAGAGGGTGGTGAACATGTATGTTGGTGATCTAATAAACTAGATGAATGATGGTGTGCCAAAACTTGCTAATGATGCAAAAGTATTTGGATTAGGCAAGACTGAAGAAGACTGAGAAATTGTAAAGGGAATCCAAGAAAGCTGGGTAAAAGGGAAGTGTAGCAGATGATGTTGATAAATTCAAGAATATGCATGTTAGAGGGAATAATCAAATAACTTGTTCATGTTACTGGATTGTAAATTACCTATATTTATTAAGGTGGGGAGAAAGATTTCAACAGTGTTTTATTTGAACTTGTGCCCCTTCTTGATGCTTAGCATTGAGCTGAAGAAAAATACCACAGTTGTTTTGCAATGTGTTAATGAACAAAGGATGTTATTGAACTGGTGCTCAAATTCACCTGGAATAATCAATTTGTTATGTCCTATCAAAGAAGAGAGATTGAAAATTATTCATATGAAGTAGAACTGAAAATTTTAGCATAGCTGTGTTTCAGGGCAATCTGTTAAGAGGAGGTAAGATGTATATGTGCAAAATAATGCTTGGCCATTACCCTTTTATACAATGACTTGTTACAGGGAGTAGTTTGAAAGACAATGTGTATAATACCCCTGAATCACCATTTTTGGTGTATACAACCAAAGGTGATCATATAAATCAAGAGCCTGCTAGAATGAGCAAGGTAAATGAACTGTTCTAGAGATGGGAGGAACAGTCACAGCTACAGCTGAAGAGATGTTAACTGTACTGCTCTAGGTCATAAATCAACACTATCTGACAGGGATTAAGAAATTTCTCTTAGGACAGATTATGCTGTAAGTGCCTGCTATGATATTTTATGTGTTTTCTTACAGGGTAAGATGCTGTTAGAAACAGGATCTCAGGCTGATTACTTGACCAACTACAGTAATTTAGTTCCTGTATTGAAATGTGAATTATGCTGATTTAAATTACATGTTAATGCAGGTGGAATTGAAAGATTTATTTCTTTAAATATGTTCAGGCTTCATGGAAAATATGTGTTGAATATTAAATCTTTAACATGTTAAAGTTTGATGTTTTAATTTATTGAATTGTACTCTCCTGTGGCCTGGACTGGCATAGAGAAGAACGGAAATGATGGTTAGACTTCATTTAGAAGTCAGATAGTGCTGGTATCTGTTATTAGTCAATTTGGTTATGACAATCAGTGATTTCTAATACGTGCTCTAACAGACAAAAAATATTTTGTAGTTTGGGTAGTTAATATAAATATTTTTGATTCCTGTAACAGAATAATATTTGTGTCCGGCTGGGAGAAACACAAGGACTGGTTTCTGGAGGTAACTAGGTCTTCTGCAACTTAGTGAATCTTTCGCAGAAAATATTGTCAAAGTGATAGTGTACTGACAACAGGGAATTCTTGTGCATCTATAGGCCACAAATGCCAGTCTGTTGCAGAAGAGTAAGTGTGGGAAAAACTTCATTTAGTAGAAGGCATCATGATTGATCTAATAATCAACACCTCATGTTAATAGACTAGTATATAACATAGTTAAGAGTTGTCTGTAGAAGTTTCAGGAAACTATGCTATAGCTTAAAGAATAAAAAGCCAGGACTTGTGCAACTTTTAGGTGGTCTAACCAGCCAGAATGAGCTGTCTTACGGGCTTCCTGGCAGCTATCTGCAAAATAAAATGTGGACTGATTTTCTGGCTTCCATGTTGAAAAGGCTGAAGCTGTTGTGAAGGCAGCGTTGCACTGCTTTTTGAATTTAGAAAATAAGGTTTATGGAAAGGCCTCCTTTGTAAGGATGCATAAAAGTGATGTCTTCTCTTGGGACTCCTTTGAATTTTTGACTTGATTTGAAGCATATCTCTGTGAAGGGCAGAAAGTAGTGCCTTGGCCCAGGAGAAGTTGGCACTGTAGGAGAAGTGAGAGGTTACCAGTAGTTGTTTTAACTTGTGTTTGTGAAATTCTTTCTTGTTTTTACAACTGAGAAAATAGTTTGCATTCCTAAGGTTTTTGAGATTAGCTCTTATCATGGAACTCCCTCTTTTTAGAGGAGGCATTCACTACCTTGTAGATAAAATGCCTTTAGCTTTTTATTGATGATGACAATTAGGCTAGGTTTTTGGACAAGCCTGGGCAAAATCAGGGGACTTGCCAATCAGAAATTGAACTAGTAGAAGCCAGATCCTATTTTTGATTTCTATTGCTAAATGCCATTTTGATTTTGACTCCTTCCTGCAGGACTTGCATTTGTTCCTTCAGTGCAAAGTGTATCATGCTGGTAGTGGAAACCCTGCATTTTCTGGCAATGTGATATGCAGTGCTTATCTCAGGTGAGCAAGACAATGTGTAAAGGAATTTCTGCATAAAACTTTGTACCTGTTGTTTACCAGGACAGAGTGAGAGGAGAGGGAAAAACAATGCAGTCAGTGGTCTAATTCATCTTGTGCTGAGGTGAAGTGAAACTTCTGATGCCTTCAGAGGGAGCAGGCCTTGAAAGTCCTACCTCAAATATAGAAAAGAGGGGTTTCTGAGGAAATCTGACTTCTCCGCTAAGAGCTTTCCAAAATGTTCAATGTGAGCAGACCTGCTTCAGGAGGAAAAATCCTGATGAGCTTTGGGGGTGATGGGAATTTATTTAAAAGGCCCTGGAAAACAGGCATCTGGAATAATAGTAATTTTTTTTTTTTTTTGGTGGTGGTAGTATTTTTGTTGTTGCTTTTTGTGTGGGTTTGTTTTTGTTTTTTTTTTTTGCTTTGTTTGGCATCCTTTAAGAGCTACCTGAGTAGGATTGATGTTTATTCACATTTTTCATAATGTTGTTAAGATTCAGTCTGTTTAGGAAGATGCTTTGGCCAGCTTACCAGCTAAAGAAGTTGGCTGCTAACTGAAGGGGATGGCTGATGCAGTCTGCCATGGGTGGACAGAAATACTGACAGAGCTTCAGAGCGCTGGCAAGTTCAGAATGGAGAGTGGACAGGGCAAGTTTCTGCTTGTGAATAAGACAACTCGTGTAGACGTATTTGAGTAAAGGTCCTGTGATTCCATCCACCTTTGCCAAGACTGTGTTGTGGGAATCTCTGTGACAGCAGAGAAAGCTAAATCACAGTATTGATACTCATGTGCTGCTGCTTCCTGCTTTGTTGTGGTTCTGTTTGAGAACAGAGAAAGGCAATGGTGGGGGTTTTTTTTCAAGTTCTCTTCCATGTGTCCATGTTCCTCTTCATAGCTTGGTGCCCCAAAATGCATTTGTGTGTAGTTGGAAATATTGTTTATAACATCAGAACTAAAATATTGCAGGAGAACATTATTGAGATGGGTTAGCATTTAGCATCCAAATGGCAAGTGTGTTCACTGCTAGCTATTTCACTTCCATTTTTTAATTATCTTTATTTCTGACAAGCAAGAAATAAAAGCTACCATTTAAAGATGAAACTTATTTTTAGTTTTTGCATGTTCTAGGGCTTTTGCTATGCATTTTGGTATTTCATACTACCTAATGTTATGTAGAGAGAAGTATTTATATAAATACAATGCTGTATATGGATAGATTTCAATTTATAAGTAATATTTTTTAATTCCTTTCTGTGTTGTAGAAGGTACTGGGAGATTTACAAATCGCAAAAGACAAAACATGTGTCTTGAATTACAGTCTAAGGAATACGACAAGAAATGGTTTGGTGTAAATAGACAAATGGTATGTTGGGGATAGCTGACGTTATTCTAAGGATTTTCATTTTTTTGGTCATGGCCTGCCCATCCTCTGTAGCTGGTTCAGTTCTTGGAAGTTTTTTCTGTTTTCTGCATTTGATTGACGAATTGTCATAAACATGTGCATTTAAATATGCAAATTCAGAAATGCACATTCACGGTTCAGTAATTAAGAGACACTTGTTTCAGAAGATGAATGTTTCTCTGGAGCGTTTCTATAGGGAAAAACACCTTTAAGGAGAGTACAGTGGCTTGGCGTATGACATCTTCTCTACTTGCTAAGTTAGTTTTGCCCTAGCTGTTGTTGTTCTTCATTGTTGTTGTAGTAACCTGAAACAGTTGGTCACAGAGCAGCTCTGAGTTTTTGTAGTATATTTTTGCATATAACTCTTCACTATGGAAAAGGTAAATTATTAGGTGGACAGGATGAGCTTTCAAAAACCTTTAAACTTTGCCTAACAATGTTAGGTGTTTCTTCTGATGTACAAATGGGTTTATTTGGAGGGGCTGATGTAGTCTTCCAGTTTTCCTAGACCCTGACTTTGATATGAAGACTGTGACCCATGCAGTAATTAATTTGTCAAAACGTCTCAAAAGGGTGGGTGCACTTAAAAGACAATTAGTCATTTTGTCCTATTAGTCAGTAATGTCAACTTTGGTTGATGTTATATAAGGTTTCTTTCCTACTTCTGTATTTTTATCTTGGGTTACAGTAGAAGTTTGTTAACATGTAGATTAACTTCCACGTTAGCTCTATGTGTTCAGTGTCCTTGGCAAGTACCACTAGCTCTCTGCATAGAGCTGTGAAATCTTGCACTTCCTTCCCCCCCACCCAGCAATACACTGAAATGGTCAAGACTGGCCAGACTGTGATAATGCAATAAGTGCCATGCATGTAAATCTGTCAATGAAAGGGGCATTCAGCTAACTTCAGATAACACTGTTAAATGCCACTTAATTTTGCTTTCTCTGCTCTCTTTGGTAGTGTGGTTTTATAAAGTAATTATTTTTTCACTTGGGAGGGAATCAAAGCAAATGCATTTGCCAGTCTCTTCATGTTGCATGTTTCAATCAAAGAAGTGGCAGAGGATAGGACAATGACAGGGAAGGCTATCCTCCATTATTCCAATGTTTTCTTAGATGAAAAAAATGGATTTGTGCATGTTTGTCTTAAAAAGCCTTTTTACCACAACCTGAGAGCACTGTGGCCACAGTTTTGAAAGCAGAATATGTTAGTTTTGTTGAGTGCCTTTTATGTTGAAAAAGACCCTTTGGTAATACAGTTAATAAAATAATTCTATAAGATTAATGAAGACTCTAGATTCTTTATTAGGATAATAATAAACTCTATGATTTATTGTATTAATCTCTCAGGCGTAGCACTGTGGGAATATTGTTAAAATAATACTAGACAGTCCCCTAGAACATTCAGTTAAGGATCTAAGTCTCTGTCAGAAAAATGGACAAGGTTCTGGTTTTGTAATCAGATAGGTCTCATTCTTTATTTTCTCTCATTTTTTAGTTTTTGAAATTAAAAGCATGTGATATTAGCTCCAGTAATTGTTATTTTTCCAAAGTTCTGTTAAGGATGAAAATGAGCTGAGGTTACTGAACTTGGGAAAAGTCAAGGGGTTTTTTTGTTGTTTTGTAGTTGGGGTTTTTTTGGCTTAGGCATTTAAACCCATTTTTTTTTTAGCAAAGGATCTGGTAAAACACTAGTATAAAACCAGTCCAGAGATTTTTAAATACATAGTTTAGGCAGTATAGTGTTTTGGAGCCTTCATGAACAGTGATCTCCTTTTCAATATGTATTTCATACTTCCATCCCTGTACTTTGTTACACACTTCATTTGCTTTATCCTGAGGCATTTGACAGGCCATGTATTCATTCATCCATGTATGTTCCTGCCCCACCTATGGCTGCCTTGAGGCATGATGCCCCAGATCATTTCCTGTTGGCCATGCTGGGTGCTTTGTACATAAGTTCCATCAGGCATCATTAGACCTGCTTTCTACAGCATGCTCTAAGCTAGAGCTAAACACATCCTATGGAGAAATAGTGTGGATAGGAATCCTCTGGGTGATGACTTCAACGTAGATTTTCTCCACTGCCATCTCGGTCAAGTTATTTTACTGGGATGTGTGGTGATCTTTGTGTATGGGGGCCAAACCTAAAAGAATTTGATCGTTGCAACAAACTGGTGGTGATAAGTATCAAGTGCTAACTGCAGTGGAAGGGACTGTGCACCAAACAGTGCAGATTCTGTCCTGAATGATGATGGCAGGGACAGATGTTTTATCAAGGCTTTATGCAGCAATTCCTGTAACTGTTAGGAAAAGAGATTGAGGAGAGCTTGAAATGTTGTGGGGTTTTTGTAGCTTTTTGTTTTAAAGCACAATGTAATCTCATCCCCATAATGGTAAAGAACTATAGGAAAGGTAAATGAAGTTCATAAAATGTCAAACATATATGGCTTTTAAGAGTAGTTCTGTCAACTGATGAAAACCATTAATCTGTAGTCTCCCAAATGTGATGTTCTTTACTACAGGCTATGTACAATTGCATCATGTGCTGTCTATCATCACAACAACTGTGGCATTGTGCATTGGATAAGTGATGTCTAGACATGGCTGTAACCTTTACCTCTGCAGTTTATATCTCTCAGGAATTAGAAATGTCAGACAATGAAAGGTTCTGTTTGTTTTTATGAGACTTTGAAATACTGGAATCAATTATTTTACTGTAGTATTTGTCAGTATATGCCCTTAAAGACTATGTGTCAAATCTTTCATATTATATTTTCAGTGATTTGTATAGTCCACATCTTCTTGACTTAAGAAATATGTTGATGAGTGGTGGTTCTGATGATCTGGTGGAATTGTAAGCAGAAGATGTTACTGAGTATGTGGAAGCAGTTTGTGTGCTAAGTTTGTTCAAACAGAGATGCATTAGCTCGTGAACAGCAAGAACTTTACAAGGACAAACTGCAAGGTCAGAGGAAATTAAAAACAAAAGAATGCCTGATTGCCATGTCTGCTGAGACTGTGCACTGATTACACTATCCTTGTCCTGCCAGGATCATGATGATGACAACTGTCTTATGGCCTTTGACCAGATAGAATCATAGAATATCCTGAGTTGGAAGGGACCCACAAGGATCATAGAGTCAAACTCCTGGCCCTGCACAGGATGACCCCCAAAATTGCACCATGTCCCTGAGAATGTTGTTCAAACACTCCTTGAACTCTGTCAGTGGTGGTGGATTACAAGGCAATGGTAATTGAGACTGGTAGGTTAAATTCAGCCCTCTTTGTGGAGATGGTTATGGAGCAGCATAAGTAGACAAAAGGGGCTTAGAGTCCTTGTGCAAGAGAAGCCAGTGTAATACACATGGATTCTAAGATATGAAAGGTTAAGTGCTGCAGTTGGGTACATACTGGCATTGTAACACTTCGCGTCATTACGTGACATGCTAGGAGAGCGGAAAATTACAACTCAGTTATTCAAGGCAGTAGTAAATCTAGTTAATACCTCATAGTTCTGACACATCTGTCAATGTGGTATCCTAATTATTTACCTTGGCACTGTAAGCTCCAAGCAGGAAGTCCAGCTTGTGAGCACTGCATCCCAAAGCCTCCGGCGAATGTTTAGCAGCCCTGCTGGCACCAGCATAACCGGCAGCCCTGCTTACCAAACCAGAGCGTTCATGTGAACAGAGGTTTGCAGGAGCAGAACATCAGTTTGTAACAGGAAACTGCATTTCCAAAGGTGGATGTGTGAAAGGGGTCAGTAGCTATTGACAGATTGTTGCAAAGTTCTGTTGGAGGATTATTACTTGCGAAGTCAGTGCTGTGATTTTATTTTAAAACAAAAAGCTGTAGCAGTAAGACCGAATGTGCTTAACCCAGGTTCCTTTAGCACACTTTTTAGCTAGGTCTGGGAATAAGTAAACATCTAAGATAATCTCTGGTTTTGTCATTTATTTGGTAGTGTGCTTGCTTCCTGTATTACAAAAGTTATCATTACATTAGCTGTGTTTAAACTTCCTGTCTCACCAGGGTTTTTTCCATTATTTTTACAATGTCTTTCAGGAGGTACCAATATCATGTTTCTGTAATAAAGGTTTCACTTAAATTGTGTCGGGGTTTTTTCCTGTTGTGTTTTTTAATTTTTTTCTCCTAATTTCCCTTACTTTGTCTGAAATACCTTTTCAACTCTGATACTTTCCCAGATTTCTTTTTAATGGCATATCCTATTGTAACATGCAGGCCAAGAAAGCATAATAATGCCTCTGTCTGCAATTGGTGTACTTTAATAAATTGTGTAAAAAAACCCCAACAGCCTGTTTAGCTTTTATTCTTGCTCTGTGAAGTACCCCAGCTTTTAAATTAACTTCTAAGTGTAGTATGTGTGCTGTAGGAGCAGTGTCCTTCACTGTGCCAGAGACTGATGACTCCAGTTCGTATGAATCAAAAGAGCTCCTTAGTGTATGGCATCATGTTGTGAGTAGTTTAATTGCTTGCTTTCAGTTTGTGAGATGTCTGTGTGTCAGGAAGAGGGGTAAACGCACCTCTGTGATAGCTCAGGTTGGACAATAAAAGTGTGAACTTCGTTGTTTGCCTGCTCAAACCAAGCGTTACACTACTTGCTTTGGCCTCTTGTGGGGAAAGTGCTGTTGTTTAATAGGTGGCCCTCCAACAGTGAACTCGGGCTGAGAAAATAAGTAACTAAGATGCACAGTGTCATGTTTGGTTCATCTAGGGTAGAAATTCAATACATAAGTCTGGAAATACCTAACTTTTAGTATATTCTCTTACCGTTGGAAAGCATGGAAACTGTGGACGCTGAAAATAATTGACTTTCTTGATTTCACATGTGTTCAGTTACTTATCAGAGCAAAAGGTAAATGTAGATTTGAGGTTTTAAAATCAAAAGTGGGGCTGAATTTTCAGAACAGTGATATCTCCAGGATAATCCCACCTTAGTTAGACCGTGGACAAACGTTTTGCTCTTACTGCGTACCCTGCTGTGTGTCTCTTATGGTTAAATCTCATTTCTCACTAATACATGTCATGTGTTTGCCTATAATTGGTGAAATGACACCTTTTAATGGAAGTGAAGACTAAATGTGAAGGGCTTTAGGTCTTCAGGTTTTACCCTTCTTGTTAAACTTTTCTTGGCTTCGCAAGTGCAGCTGCTGTCTTGCCAGTTGATGTTTCTTTGTGGATTTCGTATTAATTCTTGTGTTATTGACATAGAATATGCTTTAGCTCATTTTGTGTTCTTTTACCTTCAAATGTAATAATGAATTTGGGAGTTACCAGGATAATATTCAGATTTGGGGGTTTTTATATTTTATTTTTGGGGATGCTAACTAGTTTCTTGATTCATTGCATGCTAATTGTTACCAAAAATGTTCCATGACAGTTTCTTTCTCTGTTCATTGATCTATTTATTGTATTATCTAGGCTTTTTCTAAATATGCACCTGTGGTAGAGTTGAATGGGAAGGTTTTCCCCAGTTTGACACCAGCATTCACGTTAATCCACTAACTCTACTCTGTTTTTCTAAGCTTGGCACTGGTACTGTGGTATAAAAATCTTGATCTTACTTCATAATGACACTTCTCTTTTGTAGTTACTATCTGTCATTTAACTTATTTGCTTCTAAAAGCTATGTATTATTTTAGTAAGTGACATGTTTATATTTTGAATTTTTAGCCTATGACTGCAGTAATGAGTAGTCCCTTCCTTTCCATTAAAAGATGGTTTCAGGCTCGTCCTAATTGATTGCTTTCACTCACTTGCTGATGTTGTGCTCTTCATTTGAGTGTCATTGTCTTGATGGTAATTAAACAAAAGTCCAATTAAGTCTCACTCTATACTGGGAAGCAGCTTGCCAGAATTTGACAGTAGAACAAAGGACATTTCATTGACCAATTTCTTCAGAGGAAAATGTCTCAGTGGACGTCTGTAAAGCAACACATGTGATTTTAGGCACTTGCCAGCTATCATTTTAAAATTATTTTAAATCTGTGGCCGAGCCTTCTGCTCTGCTCCAAAGATGTGACTCAGAATGCTACTTGTGCTGGAGAGCCTATTTCCATCCACCACCAACTTGAAAGCCCTCTTGAAACATCATATTTACAAAGCCGGCGAAGTGAGAGCAAGTAATCTCAGCCCCTTCGACTATTTCAACACAGGGCTTATGATAAAAAGACAGGATTAAAAATTTTCTATTTTATCCAAAGTGTAAACCTGTAAGTCCCACTTAACTGAAGCCATTGTAGCTATATTGCTCTTAATATTTTTGTTTCAAAAGCTGTAAATTGGAGGCGTCACTGTAGAACTGGAAAAATGAAGAATGAATTAGAGGACTGTTTTTTTCCAAAGTGATCCTTGCATGGCTGTTGGTGTTCATTCTGCTGAGCAAAGTCGTTTGAGAAAGGAGGAGGAACACACAAGTTGAAGAGAAAAATGACCCAGAAGAGCCTGCTTTGGCAGGACTCATTAGGATAGTTACAGGACCCCTGCCTTATTGCATGAAAACTTGTAAAATGTATGAAAAGAGAATTTCAGTTGGGTCTCCAGCTTTCTCTCTCTTTTACCTTTAACTTTTTTTATTTGAATGCCACTGCTCTGTATATCAAGATCAAGACAATAATTGTCAACAGCTCCAAGTACGTGTGTACATTACTATGTTTAATTTCCACCGAGCCATAAACACTCTTTGTCCTTTGCCTTTTACTAGCTATTGGCTTGGCTATTCCTTGTGGACAGGAAAGCTGTGTTTAATGCTTTGTAAAGTGGCCATCATTCCTTGCTTTTATCTCTATTCAGCATAAATTATTTTCGGCAAGGCCACAGAGCTGTTCTGGCCAAGATTTGCAGGTGCCCCTTGTGGAGAGCTATTTCAGGATAAAAGCTTAATCTTACTTTTTCTTTCCTTTCCTTCCCTCTATTTCTTCTCTCCTTGAAGAATATTAATTCTGGAATGATAGAAGCTGATGGCTGGTCTGCTCCCTTCTCCATGGCTCTCTTCTGTTTTTCTTTTTTTGTAACTTTCAGGATTAACCCCTCAACTCGAGAGACTGAAGCATATTCTTTTACCCGTAAGCTTGGTAACTTTGTGTGTGCTGCCACTGCAATATTTCTAAGGGGAAATTCAGCCCCTAATTATCAAATTAGATGCACATTCTGGTTCTTTGGCATGACTTTACTTCTGCCCATCTGTTATGTTGGCACTCTGCCCTCTCAGAAAGTAGCTGACCAGTTTCAGCTGGGCAGAGGAGCCAACCAAAGATGGGTTAAGAGAGGCAGCCCACAAAACACTTTATGTTCGATTCCTCTTGCCAAAAGCTCTTCCTGTTTGCAAACAATGTCAGCTTAAGCCCATATGCTTCATTACATGGGATGACATCTGTGGAGACAGATGCAGAGATAGCAATACAAATGACATTTGATAAGGAAGGGCATATGTTGTGAAACCAGACACCACTATGAGTTTAAGATCCTGTCTGGGCTGCACATGCATACACAGAAATACAGATTACTTCTGTATTTTGGTGTGTGAGTGCATTCATTAGCCAGGGTTGAGCTTTTGAAGTGCATCATTGTTCAGGATCTGTGCTAGGTGTAACTGCAGCTTTGCGATTCGGTTGCTGCAGGTTATTAGCTGAGGTCGATATTTTACTTCAGTACTCTTTGAATGGTAATGTGTATTAAACGTCCACTAGTTTGCACCATGTAAGGAAACACATTTGGATAATGCTAGTGAAAGAGGAGCCTTTGTAGCAGAGGATTCTGCTGTGAAGTGTCTTTCTGAAGGATTTCAGTATTACCTTCCAAAACATCATCTATGAAATCCACTTCAGTGTTTAGAAATCCATTATTTCGATGTGAATTTTACATGTCTGGGTAGAAGAGGTGTAAAACCCCCTTCTTCTGGAGCAGTCTCTTTGCCCCTCTGCTAGGTTTTACTGCTTTTACACCAGAGGTCAGCTTTGTATCTAAAGCTACTCTTCTTAAAGAACTTCTGCTTTTAACACTCTTCTCATGTTCTCTGAATTGCTCAGGCTGATGGAAACGGTAGTAAGGTTTGGTTAAGTAGACTTCACATATTGTAACAATTTGAAGAAAAGCTTGACATTGAGTAGACTATTCTATTGGTTTAGAACACAAGCAAAAAAAGAAAAGAAAATACAGTACTTGGAATATAGGCCTTATCAGCCTTATTTAGAGACTATATTTTTAGTGTTCGGTTGAATGGAAAACACACATTTCAAAGAAGTTGAATGGATAATGGAAAAGGGAATTTTTCCATTAAAAAGTAAAACTATCTCAACACAAGGGAATGTCTTTCATATCCCTCTAATGGAGCTAATATTTGTTGTTTACAAACCTGAGAATGTTTTTTGATGTTTTGTCTGGTTTTTTTAATTGAAAAACATTTATCCAAGTGACATAATGTATTTATATGTTTAGATACATAGGACAGTAATGAATAGTTGTAGGTGACTTTTAATTTTTCATTCATTGAGATTTATTTTTGGAGCATTTCCTGGAATTATGACATTCTTTCCTTGGTAGCTTAAGGGCAATGTTATATTTGCTAGCTAAAAGACCTCCTAAAGTGTATATAGCTGTTGAAGACTTGGACCAAATGTGATTTGTTGAATTTGCAGTGCTGTGGTGGGGAAACCAATTTGGAGGAAGAGGATTTCCTTAATCACAGTGATACAGTCACTTTCTCTGCACAGCTTTTTTTCTGCACTTCCAGAAGGATAATTTCACTTCTAGTTTGGATTAGGAAACGGAATTCTCCAGAGTTGAGGAGTGTTGGTTTCGCTGATTGGTTGGGGTTATTAAGAATCTTTGAGCACCTCATTATTACCTCTTGTACTTCTTGGCTGTTTTATCTGTAATAAAGGGATATTAGTAATGATGATGATAATATCTGGTTTTTATTCTTCCCTTCCACTGAATCCTACAAAGTATTTTTCCTGTATACTCCAAGGTATTGCTCAAGTTACACTAATTAACTCTTCCTTAAAGTGCCATCATCCAAAAGGTGCAAATAAACACTTCCCTGTTTCATTTCAAAACTGATTTAGTATTTACAAAACACGATTTCTCATAACCGTATGTACTACGTGAAGATTCAGTGCAAGTAAAAAGGATTAAATTGTAGAGACAGAGATGTGTGCTGGCATTTCTTTTCTCACTGTATTAAACAGCTAAAAATGCATCTTTTTGTAAAAAGTGCATTTTTATATAAAATCGCCTGGATTTTGCAGAAATACAGTATTTCTGGTGCATTTAATGTTAGTGGGTTTTATACAGTTTGCAGAAAATTTGGTCTTATTTTCGAGAGGTTGCATTAAGTTACTACCTATGCAATGTAGCCAGAGGCAACGGCCTCAAGCGGGACCAGGGGAGTTTCAGATTGGACATCAGGAAGAATTTCTGCACTGAAAGGGTGGTAAGCATTGGAACAGGCAGCCCAGGGAAGTGGTAGAGTCACCATCCCTGGAAGTGTTCAAGAAACAAGTGGACACAACACTTAGTGCTATGGTTTAATTGACATAGTGGTGGTCAGTCAAAGGTTGGACTTGATGATTGTGGAAGTCTTTTCCAACCTTAATAAGAGGCCTGCTAGGCATATGAGGCATTGCACAAGGTGCCTTTGTAATAGGAATCTTTTTTGCTTGCCTCTTTGTGTTGCTCTTAAGTATTTTCAGTGTGTTGGGTTTTTTTTTGGTTGTGGGTTTTGTTTTTTTTCATGAGAGCTCTGGCATTCTGCCAGCTGTGGGATCAGGCTCTCCAGTCCAAGCCAACCCTCTAGTCTATTTGTTGCAATTTTAGGATCAGCACTCTGAGAGTTCTGAGGAAATCTGTTGCCTGGTGCTACTAGCCCAGCAGCTGCATCAAACTTCAGAGCTCTAGTCTAACACACTGGAGAAATAGTTTTGATTTACAAAAACTCTCCTGTCAGTGCTTATTGGAGAATTGAAATGTTATGAACTTCCTTAGATAGACCATCTCCAGTAGTGATGACTTCCTTTGAAAAGCCTGTTTGCTTGCCCCTCTGGAACAATAGTGGCAGCTATCTCAAAAAGAGGAGTTGGACAATTGTGAGATACCATCTGGACCAACTTGGGGATCAAAACAATTCTCTTTTAGAAAAATGCTGAAAGGAATTCAAAAACTTAAAGGCTGCCACAGTTTACTAACCAGATGCTCTGTGAGTGCTGAATACATTGACACCTGCCAGCGAGGGAAAAACTGAGGTGTATGACTTGGTACTGTTTTGAAATGTGCTAAATTAAAATGCCAAGTCTATTTCAAATAGGTAGCACCATTGAATTTATATTAAAAAAAAAAAAAAAGAATAATGATGGTGCCTGTATTGTAGTGACTGAAGAACTGAGTAGTAGAACACTATGAGAAAAAAGGGATTTTCAAATAATCTTCAAAATTCCATTCCCTTGATTACTTTCTTTACAGAGACAACTTGCAGCTTAGGTCATGGTTGTTACAAGAATGCATATCTCTCCTAATGATATTAATCCTAGCCATGATAACTAATGATATTAATCCTCTGATGCAAATTTTCCACTACTGTGATCATTTGTGCACAGTGCTTTGGAGGCAGGGGAGAAAAAATGTCAGCAGCTAGATGGTTACTTGAGGAATATGCAAGTTAAACACCTGATAAATGGTGAGTCACTCTCCAAGCATGTGTGATTGAACTATGGTTGAACTGATTGCTGCAGTTGATTAAGACCAAATGTGTCTGAAATGTGAAACACTTTATTTTTCAAGGTAGCAAAAAGTGCACTGTAAACACCCATAGTTTACAGGCCTTACTGCAGTATAACCGTCTCCAAAACCCATTAGTTGTCTTTAGGAATAAGTTTGTGAATTAGTTGTTTGCCAACCAAGTATTTCTGACATTTCTGATACACTTTGTAAATGTTGTTGTCAATTGTTTTCTGATGATAATGATGCTGCACCTGGTTGTTTTCTGGTTGATTCTATTCTAATGAAGCAACCTGCCTGTTTCCATGCTATCTTGACTTAAAATTGTATCTGGGCTCTGATGGTAAGAGCAAGATGCAGATGTTGAACCAACATTTTTTCGCAGACCACTTATTCAACAAGACAAAGAATGGTTCAGTCTTCTGGTGCAGACAGCAGGCAGGTAAGATATTAGCCCAAATCACGGTAAGATACATTCTGTACTGTACAGGTGTTGGGAGCACACTTCCTCAGGTAGGGCCTGAAGAACCTTTGACCCATCTGATGCAATAACTAAAGGCAGAGGTTGCTGTTCATCGCAAAGATTCATTTAGCTCTATTGGCTTTTCAGGGAAAACAGAATATCACCTAGTAAGCCTCAAACAGCATTGTAAATAATGAATCATTTCAAAATGTGGTTATGGTTGTAATGCTGCAGGATGTTGGTTGGGCCTGAGCATTGACAAACAGGCTTGTTGGAGAGGCAGAATGCCACCTCCCCTTCTGCAGCAGTGTTGTCACTGGCCATTAGTTGTACAAGCAGCTGGTTATTCAAGTGCTTAAATATAGATTGAGGAGCTTAATAGTAAATAACTATTTGAACTATTGGTGTTTCTAATACAATACTTAAGCCAAGATTTACTGCTGCAAAAGTTGTCTGAGCAAGCCATAATGATACTATGGATTAAAAAAAAAAAAAAAAAAAAAAAAAAAAAAAAAAAAAAAATTTTGTNAATAATGAAATTTTGTGCTGGGTTGACTAGCAGTAACTTGTTGCTGGAATGTGAAACAGTAGTCCAAAATTAGTTAAATGTTTATAGATGGATTATTGAAATGATGAAGCTATTTGGAATGTGGGGTTTTGAAACAACTAATCCAGGGCAGTGCTTATGTTTTGATAGTTTTGTAGATGCTTTTGTATCTTTGGAAGGAGTTATGACCATTGTTTCTGGTATTGTACATACTTAGTGCACAAGCTTTTAGTAAATTACCATTGTTAGACTTGCATCTTGTTAAACAAACATAGATTGAAACAGATTCCGTGCTGTAAAAACAACCACATGCAAGCCAACTTCTTTGTGCATGTGGGTTATGTATCATTTCCCCTCAGGAATTAACAACATACCCTGAACTCCACTTTTTAATTTGATTGAAAGAGAGAGCCTTGCACACAGAAGAATTAAAAACTCTTGGACTCTGATCTCTTAATCTCCATAAAATGCTTGAATGTTTAGCTTTGATAATATATGAAACAGGTCTGGTGGTCCGTAACATTTCTGATGTGCATTCCCTCTTTTGCAGCAAAAAAGAAATCAAAGCAGACATAAAACAGTGTGTGACAGATGGGTTGGTGTTGGTGAGAGTTAGCCCTCAAGCATGAAGAAATTCCAAACCTCTAACTCTCCCTTCTAATGTGTTAGTGGGAAGTAATTTCGGTGGGCTAATGGTTCCTTTGCTGATGTTATATAGTTTGCTTGCCGGTGGGATCACCATGCAGTTGGTTGACTTCTGTATTAGGCTAAAGAAGAGACTATCTAGGAGTAATGTCAAAAAATGGAACTTTTTGGCTTACAACTTTTTGTGCTTGGAGACAGGTCTTCTGAAAAACATGTGGAGCCTTCCCTATGCTTGGGACCAGGATCTGGTTGAGATTCAAAATTGGATGACTGAAATGAGAAGGTGCACATGGCGGTCCCAGCACTAACATAGTTTTTGTAGTTTAAGAAACGGCTTTATAGAAACAGTCTATGCAAGGTCTCAACCCATTTGCTTATATATATTTTTTTTTTTTTCTAAGGTAAATAGTTCTTGGGGTCCTGCACAATCCAAAATGGAACTTAGTTCTCTCCCACTTTCTTCCAGGGTAGCAGGAGAGAACTGAGCCCTGGTTTTGGCACATACTTATAGGTGAGGTTATCTACAAACATGTTGTAACTACTCAGCTATAATTAGTCCTAGTGCAAGGCGGTTCATCTTCTGGTTTTTAAGTCTCTAGGGCTGGAAGAAAGTTTTTTGGTGTTGTTTTTTTTTTGTTTTGGTTTGGTTTTTTGTGTTTTTTTGATGGTTAGGGTTTTTCAGTAGGTGCAGTTGTTTCATCTTTCCATAGTGAATATCTTATACAACTAGCATGTTGTAAATGCAGGAAAAATATATGTGTTTTAGAGGGTTTTAGCTCTCAGAGTAGAAATCTGCGCTTTGTATTGAACCAGTTGCCCCTTATATTTGTCCCAACTTTGGAAGATTGTCTGCCTGAAAAGACTGCTCCAGAAAGACTTACAGGACCTAATCAGAATAAGAAACAAAGAAAATACTGGCATTACATGATGTGTGGATTAGATTGGCAGGAAACTGGACCATAGTTAACTTCACTCATGTGTACTGAAAACAAACCTAACCCCACACCCACACTGTTGGTCTTAGACTTTAAAGTTTTGTTGGCAAAGCTCTCCCTTTTATGAGTGGGAAAACAAGTCATACCCACAGTAGACACAGTTATGCTGGCAAAAAACTCCATGTAGTCTCTGCCAGTTGAATAAAATCCTTTGGCATATGTATTTTATTCCATCCAAGGAAGAGCCTTGGCTACCTCTTCTCTGCCCCCCCCATCCCTTTTTCTCCAGCCCAGCAGAAACTGCATCTCCACTAGTGGGAATTGCAGAGATAACACTACCTGGTGCAATCCCTTTTAAGTGTTGGTAAGCCATTAGAAGAAGCTGCTGTCATCTTGGATCTTAATTTGTTTCAGTAGATAAAGAGAAAAATGCTATGAGAGGAGATAGACAGATCACTTGGGTGCAGAAATTGCATGAGAAGAGTAATGCAAGTCCTACCAGGAGTGCCAAAACCTCTGATGAGATTCCTTGGGACTTGTCAGTCTTTGTGCCCCATCTTAACTTTCTCAGTGACATGGTTTTGCCTGGAGGCAGCAGCAAACCATCAAAATATAATAATATCCTGGTATGACAAGGGGAAGATCTTGGGGATCTAGATCTCCCAAGGCTGTCACTGATTGATGCAAGCTATCACCAAGTGGAAGCCGCAGTTTTGGAGTGATTTTCTAGTTGTTTGTTTTCTTTTTCTAAGAAGAAAAAGTTGCATGGTTTTTGCACACCAACAACTGCTTGTGGCAGATAAGAAATTGCAGCAGCCAAAGCTTTAGATTTATTGCTGCGATCAATTTCCTGTTATTTTTAATAGGATATGGCCCCTCCACTTCCAAACTAGCGAGCTGTATCAAAGAGACTGGATCGTGTTTCAAACCATTCTGGCTGTTGGGTCCTGAACACATGCTCATGAACAGGGTCCTGGCTTCCTATGCAATATTTTATCTGGTTTAGCTTTTTTTTTTTTTTGGTCTGTATGTGCTTCCATGGACGTGTTTCAGCTCCCTGTTTCTGGGATTTTTAGGAGCCTTTGTTTGGTTTGTTTTGAAGTGGTATGGTTTGAAAAGAAGAATTTGTGTCAAGGTTTGCTCAGCACATACAGTGGAAAGCAAGGACTACCTGGTTGTCAGGGCGCCTCTGGCCCAGCACTTCCACATGGGTCACTGCAAGGGTCAGAAATTAGGGAATTCTTGGCTGGCTGCTGGGAGAGAGATTCAGCCTCTTTGCGGTGCCTGAGTGGCTGGAGCAGGGGGAGGAAATCTGGCTGGTAAACTTTTAGCAGATAAAATTTGGGTTAAAAAGCAAGTTTTTAACCGAGGGAAATGAGTGTTGTGTATCACTATTTTCTCCTGGTTAATTTTATTTGGATTATTTTGGCTATTTTAATTAAAAACCATTTTGAACATTGTAAGTAGTCAAAATACCCCAATGTTCTCATATGTGATAAAAATAAGGAGGCAGAAAATTGAGCCAGGCACTAACAAAGAACTGCAGAGAGAGTTAAAGTAGGAAGGTCAGCTGGTCTGTATTCAAAAAAGTTGTGGTAGGACTTTGAGATGGGGGTGTTACTGCCCTGCATGAGATCCAGCATAACTTGCTGGATTTATGCAATGCAACCGTAATTTGGCAAGCTAAATTTGTAACTGTAATTGTTCAGTGGCTATTTCTAGACTTTATAGTGAATTTCAAAACTGCCCTTTAAAAAATGCTTTGTTACTTTGTTTTTCAGGCCTTTTGTTTTTTGCTGGCCTTGGGTGGTTACTTTGTCCTCAGTCCATCTATGTAAATTTTAGTAGTATTACTGAACAATGAGGTTAATTTTAGGTATGTGTATTTTAATGTTTTTTTAAACCAAGATAATTAACTGCAAATCTGATTAAACTGGAGGTACGTTTCTGAACAATATTTTACTCAACTTAAGCCCAGGGAGATATATCTCATAGGATTTAGTGTTATCAACGTCTCAGTTTGAATTTTTGGTGTCCATACTTAGAAAAACACAAGTGTTGTCATACTTTTGAAATAATCATATTTCAATTTTTTTTTTCTTTCAATGCCCTTCTGGATAAAATTCTTTTGCCTTCTGTTAATGATATTGTTAACAAATGAAAACAAGCATTTAGGATCATCCCAACATCACTAATTTGATTTCTGATTATATTTGTGGTTGGTACAATACTGTAGAGAGTTTCAACAAGTAAAATCTGGGGAAGGAAAATAAACATAATTTTCTAGCTCAGATGACCTGGAAAGTTTAAATAGGATTCAGCATGCCTTGAGGACTGGTAAACTTTTGTCTGCTGCCTCTGGGCTAGAAATCAGAAATGCAAGGCAGTTTTCAATTCCGAAGGTAAGATAGAGATTCTTGTTTTAATGGATCTTAGTTAAAAGGATATTTGAAGAATGAAAGTGTTTTATAAATTGCATAATACAACCTGAAGGTGTATCTGAATTACAAAGTTTGTTCATAATTGAAACTAGCTGGCTCACTCAGTTGGTAATGAGACAGTTTGTAATTCTGAGGAATCATAGTCTGAGGAATAAATTTTTCTGGTAGTGGAGACTAGTGAGTTCTACGTAGCAGACTGCTGCGACCTTAAACAGCTGCTGAAGATAAATATAAGGACCTTTTCATATCTTGGTTTTGCCATCAGTTTTCCAGCACTGACACTCCAGTTGTAAGGAGAGTCTGGCCTTTTGGTCCAGAAGCCATGACATACAGGGTTTTTATGCATTTTCTCTTTTTAGATCTGTGCCTTTGTTTATTGGGACCTCTTCATACAGACCCAGTGTGTGCTCTAATGAACATAAATATTTTCCCTGAAAGGTTTCCCTATGTTTAGGATATTGCCTAAACTTAAAGAAAATAAACCAAAATTCGGGCATGAATTATTTGTTTTTACAGTTAGAATGGGGAAAAAATTATGTTTAGCATCAAAAATACTTTGTACAGTGCATCTCTAAATGTTTTTTACAGCTTTGTGTCAATGGAAACTGCATTCTCAACAGAAGGTTTTGTGTTACCCACTAATTTTTTCTAGTCTTTAAACTACTATTCTATTTCAGAAAACTTTGGTTTAGTATTGTCCTAAGCTTCCTTGTTAAATCACTTGCTCAAGCAGGTCTGTTGGGTGCTTACAGTGTTCTAGACAATATACATTTATATCCAGGTATTTTTTTTTAGAACTGTGATTTTACATTTCTCTTAGGGGAAAAAACAAAACAAATTTCAACTCCCTCTTGGATTTTTTTTTTTTTTTTAATGTATTAAATTTGGGATGGTCACAGTGCGTTTCACATGCTGAATTTTACTGTTTTTTGGTTGCAAGAAGTATAGGATGTGATGAATGTGTAATAAACTTATCTATTTCTCTACTTCAGATTATAGACAGGAAAATCTCCCTTTTCAGTTTTTGAAGACTTCTGGACAAATTCTGTAAGCCAAAACCACAATGACTTGGGAAAATAAGTGTATAAATTCCATGCAGATGTTACAGTTCCTCTTTATGGAGTCATTATAATCTCTGTGCTCACTGATGTGACATAGGGCTTGACAATGGTTGCAAAGGCTCTAAAGGCATTATCCTTCCCAAAGCTGTTCCATTTTAGAGAAATTAGCTTATCAAGTTGGCAGTAAGATGTGATGGCTTTAACTGTAACCTGTCCATTTCAGGTGCAGAGCCCACAAAAGCCTTGTTTTCCTCATGGGAAAACTGCCCAACTCAGTCCTTGCTCCACTCTGTGCACTTCATGTACTGTCATAGTTCCTTTCCCTATGACTTGTAATAACTATTTGTTTCTTACCATCTTTTTTCCCTGCTGCTGGAGCAGGAGAACTGTTTGTCTTTCTAAAATTAAATATCCATGGATACATATAATATTTTACTCTGTTTAAAGCTGGCAGTTTAAATTGCACATGGAAAAGAAAAGTGTGTTCCACTACAGGAAGTCTGCATGCTGTATTCTTCATTTACAGGAGAATAAAATATTACATGGAATATTTCACTCTTTGTTCTGTAGAAGGAAAACAATACTCATAGAAGCACATTTATACTAATATCTATAGCCAAAGTCTTCCTCTGTTTTCATTCTATAGTATTCAGGGTACCACCCTATGAAGGGAAGCAAAGTATATATGGGATACACTAAGGCACATAATTTTAATACCACTTGAGAGCTTTTATATCATTCCTATCTTGTTTCTCCAGCTGAAAGAAGGTGTTGGAACCTCTTCAACTCTGTGGACCATTATTTAATGTAGGTCTTCTTGCCTGAACATCTCCTTTCGTTTCTTAAGATCCCCACCAGTGTTGTCATATTTGTAATTTCTTAAGACTCTACAGGTAGTTGTAGTAGTGGTAGGAAATTATGTAGTACATTATTACTTTTCTTGTCTATAAAAGTAGGGATTTTTTTTTCCCCCCCAGAACCCCTTAGGATGCATGAAGACTGTTCCAAGGAAAAGCAAAGTGAGAAACTGGGAGACAATTTGATGTCTAGGGTTGCAGGCAGGCTTGATTCCAAAATGCGATGCTTCACCTTGCTCACTCTCTGGAACTACTGTAATATTTGTGTACAGATGACAAAAATATAGCATTCTCACTTCTGTGAGGTACTAGATGATAGCAATATGCAAATGTGAACTTATTTTCATGGAATGGTATAGTTGCTCTCATCTGTTGTCTGAATAATAACTCACATAAAAGGATGAGCTTGGCTCTTGAAAATTGGTAGTGAGTAGTTATGTTGGACTTCTCTATTGAAGGAGCTAAAACATAAATTAGGACTGAGGTGATTTTTAGATTTCTTTTTGATCAGTAGTATGAGACCCAGATTTTTGTGCTTTTTGTTTAGAACACAAGTTTGGTATGTTAGAGTTGCTTATTACTAGCTTTCTAAAAAAAAAAAAAAAAAAAAAGCATGAATTTTGATTACAGTGGAAAAAAGTGCATCCTGAATAGGCAAAGGATTTTAGAAGAAGAGAATGGTCTTCTAAGTTATGTATGTTACATGGGATTCATGCCACTCGCTGTTTTACTTTTTCAGAACACTTTTGAAACCTGTACAAATCAGCCAAGAGCTGGAAAGTTGGAGTTTTTTCCCCCTTCGCACTAAAAAAAATGTTTTCTCCATTCTTTGCTTATCTTTGTCAATCTTCCTTCTTTTTCTCCCTACCTTCTCTCCACTTTATGCCAAAGTGATGTTTTCTTCCCCTTCCACATATTAAATTCTTGCTCTAATTTAATAAATGAATAAATAAATAAAAAGTTTGGGGTTTTTCCTAGTGTCAGACTGAATACTTTCATAGGTCAAGGTAATCAGGTGTTGCTGTTTGAGCCGTACTATCAGGCAGAACATTGACCAGTGACCTCAAGGAGGATCCTGCAATATGAGATTGGTCATGTGGCTCTACTAATTTATTTTTTTAATTTCCATTGTGAAAACATGATAGTAGGTTTTTGTGCCCTTGTCACTGTCAGAAGACATACATTTACCAGTGCATAAATCCTATTGCCAGTAAAGTCATTGGTTTTCTTGAATGTTTGGAGATAGTAATAAAGGGTTTTAAAATTTGTCCATCATGAGAAGGGGGTGTCAGGATGCTACATCCCCAAACTGGCTCACACTTCCTCCACCAAAAACTGAATGTATCTGTCACTTTTTAGGGTTTAATTCACTGCAGGTTATTTATGGCATAGCTGGATTGCTGATTTCAATAGCCATGAACAGCTAATGCTGTGTCCTCTGGGAGCAGGAGCTGATGGGTCGGATAGGATAACGTGGTTAGAAGGAGGAACAAATCCTTTCATAGCATGGGGCTTTATGTTCCCCAGGTCCCCCGTGATATTTTATTTGGAAATTAATGATGATTGATTTCCTCTACCAGAACACCTGGTAGAGTAGAAGGATCACAATAAGAAACAGATTCTTGGACTGTCTTTTAGATTTTTTGTTTTGCTTTTTTCTGGTGACCGTTTGGGATCCCATCAGCCTTCTTTCTGTGATGGTTTCTTTTGGATTGTGCTTTTCCATTTTTCTCTCCTTTACCTACTAGCTTTTCTTCAAAACCACTCCTTACTCTTTCTTGATGCTAAGATATTTTGCAGTATTAGTTTCTTGTATTAGGTCTTGTGGTTCTAATAGTTTCATATTATTTTTGACACAAACTGTAGTATTAAGGGCCAGCTATTTTTTACTTTGACTTTGTATATCAAAGCTTAGGAAAAAAGACTGAAAATATGTAGCAGCTTGATGTTGGGGTATGTAATCAATGATTGCCAATGAAGACCGGTGTTATGAAATCCCATAAGGGATTCCATCAAATCTCTGTGGTCTGTGACTGAAAAGAAACGTGAAGGTATTCGAGTAGTCATTAAGGACATTTCATGTTTCTTGCTTCCAGAAACTTTATAAAAATAGCCAGGTATAATAACAATAAATTCATTATTCTTACAAGGATTTCCTGAATTTGACATGCCAGTATATGACTTTGAACTCTAGTCTTACTGAAAAATGGAGGATGTTTTGAAGACAGCCCTTCAGACGGATTCTCCTATTTATGCTGTGTGAATGCCTGCGTTATATTTAGGCACTGAAAATACTTTTGGACTGAGTGTCCTGTATTCTGCAGTGGGGGAGTGGCTGGGGAAGATATGAGCTGGTTTGGTTTTTTTTTTTTTTTTTTTTCATGAGGATACTTAAAACTCTTTTCCAGTGATCCTGTTCCCTCTTAGAGAGTCATGGCCTGAACTCTGCTACCTACAGTCTCCCTCCCACAAGACTAGGTTATAAACCTTCCTTATGCTGAAGTGCATGACAGTGGTTTATCCTGCAACCATAGCTTTTATTTAGCTGAAAGAGAACACTTCAATTCTGTCCCAGTGGAGCTTCCAAACCAAAGCAAGGCAACATCACCTCTTCTTTCCTTCTTAAGTAAACCCTGTATGAACTTGGAAATGAAGAACTGAAGGTCTTGAGTCAAATTTTGTATTTTTATTATAGTATATCAGTACCAAAAGGAAAGCAGAGCTGCTGCTATCTCTGAGCTGAATTGTGCTTCACAGTCATAGACAATAAATCGTAGGAGTTTCTCATTCTGTACTCTGCATGTTGTTTGTAATAGCTTTATCTGTCACTTCATCCCTGGCATCAGTTCTGTAAATAATTACCCTGTGACCCTTTGGTCCTTAGTAACTCTTTCAAAAGCACAGCTAATCATTTTATAAAAGAGGCAGACCAGTTAATTCTTGGCAAGTTTGTCCTGGAGCTTAGTACCTGGAAATGGAAATGATGAACTTTAGCAGTAGTAAACAGCTTGGGTGGAACTGCAGTGAGGTGGCCACTTGGTGGGGAGCACTGCCCTTTTCCCTTCCATTGACACTGTTGCCTCGTATGCGGTAGATGTTGCTGTAAGGCAGCATCATGCGTGGTTTGGTCTGCTCCATCTTTTTCAACACATACAACAATTTACTATTCTGCAATTACAGGAATTTGCATTATCACATATTTGTCTTTGTGGTCAATTGTTGAATACGAATGCACACTGGCATCTGCAGATTGATTTCTCTGTTGCTGTTCTGCACTGGTTCTAGAAAGGCTGTAGTTGGGGATGTGCCTCACTCCCGTGCTGGGTCAATACAGGTTAATTGATTTCACAGGATTGGTGGCCACAATTAACAGCACTTCAGAAGGCACAACTGCCAAGGACAGATTTTAGTTTAAGGCAGTCACTGCCTCCACATGGCATTGCATACGTCCGCCGTAGAACTGGGGACTATGAAATTTAATTTCCTCCTTCAAAGTGGATGTAAATATAATGTTTCTGGCTATCTGTCTCACAGCCTGTGGGCTTGCTGTGCTAAATCATTTAGCTCCTTTAAGACATGAGTGCAATCTGCAGTCCATGTCCACATTAAGCCACAGAGGAATGTGAATATCAGGCTTCAAGTTCAAAAAATGAAATGCTTCCAACTTGCAAACCAGAGACAGGATTACAGGGAGAGCTGTACCACATGGGTTTTCTCCACTTATTTTTGTTCCTTGTTTCTTCTCTTACTTCTCTCTGTGTTGCAGCTAAGCTGAGTGTGAATATTAGGGATACCTCATCACCTTAGAATTCAGTGAGTCCATTTATGTGATACCAAATTAGATAACATGATACATACGGAGGGATTGTTATACTATTTTTTATTTTGCTCCAGCTTCTTCTGTTCTGGTGTTTAGGTTTTGTACTTAGGAGAAATAAACTTATATAATCTATTTTTAATATTTTTCTTTGATAATATCTTTCATAAGAGAACTAAAAGTCAAACTAACTCTTCTGTTTTAAAGCTAAATTGCTTGTAAAGAACAGCAAAACAAGAAAATTTCAGTGTGATGTAATGTTTTTCTCTCTCTCCATTTTAATATAGCAATTCCCCATTTTAATATACAAAACCTATTACGTGAGTTATAGAGGGTCACAAGCTTACAAGTCAGTTTGGTCTTTGTTGCTCCAGTCGTATGCTAAAATTTTAACATAAAAGTGGATTAATCTGAGCAAGAAATAAAGATTATTTGTTTTAAAGAAGAACTTCCCAGCACACGATGAAGTAAAATTTTCTGCAAAGAAATATTTCACTTTGGAGTGTTGCAAAGCAGCTACCTTCTCTAACAGGGTTGGTTAACAAGAATTAGGCTATAATCTCATTAAAAGCTGATAACCTCAAGTATGAGTCTGAATAAAGCTATCATCATATGTAAAGGGTGAGTATTTGTCCAGACTCGTGGGGAAAGGCAGTAAAGTAATTACTGAAGCACTGTTAGGAAAGGTGAAGAAAGAATGGCATGCCACAGTTTTTAGAATTTATTACAATGGATTTGCGTATAAATCTGCAACAGGTATTTTATACTCCAAAACGAATACAGTTTTACTCGTCTCCAGTGCACAGATGTTTTCTTAAGTAGAACTAATGACAAATAATATGTTAGAGGAAATAAGCAGTCAATCTAAACAGATCTATTATAGCACTGCTGCAACCAGAAGAGGAAAATTACAGTTTTGTACAATGAGAGATTATGGGATTGTAGTTTGTACAATTTCTTCCTCTGTCAATGTAATTAGCAACACTTATTGGAATCCCGTGGAAGTAATTTAAAGATTCCCTCTCCCCTCCAAGCTCCTTTGAGAGCTTTTGAAAAACATACTAGTTAGCTGAAGGATTCATATGGATGGCTTGAGTAGTATTTGAGGTGTGTGAGAGATTTCCTGCTAAAAATTATTAGAAAAAAGACATGGGTTGTTCATAATATCTCAGTAACTGTGTGCTCTCCAACTCTGTGATACCCAGGTAATTGTTTTCAAATCTTGTTTATCAATATCATCTGCCATAGAGATGAAGCAAAAATGCAGAGAACGGCTCACAGAGAGGGGTCCTTTTGTAACCTAGTGATTCTGAGGCACTAGTCAAAGAAGTCAGTCACTTCAAAGAAGGTTCCCCCCTAGCCCCCTCCTTTTTAGCCATAAATCTTACTTCTAAGTATTTTGACTGTTTCAGTCTAGTGTTTAAGCCCACACAGTGGGCACTGGAAAATAATCCTTTAATACAGAAAGAAAAGTACTATTAGCTCATTTCCGGCAGCTATTCTGTATTTCAGATGAGGTGTTTTGCTGTCGAAACAAATGCAGTTATTCACAATCTGTGGCTGTGTGATTTACATCAAGGCCTATATTCAGTAAAGATAACAGATTTGCTTTCTTCCTTCATGTGCCCACAATATAATCCTCCTTTGATACAACTTGAAGGAATTTTCTCAGCATTTTGTAGCGTCAATGTTTTAATGCATTAAGTAGTGGAGAGGCTTTTTTCCATCCAAGTTCAAAAGTTCATGTTATGATCTTGTATGAAGTATTTACTTGTGTAACTAAATGTGCCCAGTTGTGGTTTGAGATTTACATTTTTAATTTTATTTTTCTTCTCTCTCTCCCTCTTATCCCTTTTTGCTCCACCCCATCAAGCTTGGCTCTCATTGGTTATCTGCAGCCACCTGTCCTCCATTGCACTATCCTGGTTCATTATCTAATATGTGAATGGGCCTAATTGAGCCTCTCCAAGAGTGTGGACCATTGCTCCAAAGTTTAGAGAATCTGAACAAATTTTTATTCTTACTGTAAGCCTGCAGTTATGGGTCTTGCTTCAATTGGTACTGGTCTTGTTATTGACATCAGTGGGAACAGCACTGGATGTCATTCCTGTAAGGAAAAGGGCAGGTTTGCAGTTTAGAGTGACCACCACATTGTTTACACTTGATGTGTTGCAAGTTGAGTGCTTCTTGTTGATCTTTCCCCTCTCCCCTCAATTGAACATATGATTCTTCAGATTTTACAAGACAGACTTTTAAAGAAAACATTTTCTTTCCTGGTGATCCAAGGAATCCACATATGTTGGGACCTCCTTATGTTAAAGAGATACCTTTTTGACTTTTGCTAGAGTTAGAGGTAGTAAGCTACATTTTGGTAATCTCTAGTTAGTTTCCGGTTTCTGTTTATTTGAAAGACTTTATTTTTTATATATATATATACATATACATAGATATATGTATCTTAGGAAGTGAAGAAGAATGGAGTGTACATAAGCACGACCACTGTTTGAGTAGAAATTGTAAAAACTGTCTTTCTTTTTAACCAACTTTTTATTGCAATTATTTAAAATTATACATCAACTGGCACCGGTTTGTACTAGTGGATGTTTAACTAATGTGAATGCCCTGGGGATAGTTTTACTCTCTATCTGACACTTGCTTCTGTTGGAGCAATTGGTCCTGCTCTTCATGGTATCTTGTGTTTAGAACTTTTTCGTTTGACTCACATCTTCGTAACGTGAGAGAATAATGAAACATGCTGTAAGTTTTTCTGTGGTTTTTACCAAGCACTGTTTTTACAATGTTTTTGCATACCTATCAATCACATTTAGCAAGAAATGCAACCCCTTAAAATCACTGTAGCTCCATCAGGTTTGAAGGAGTTGAAAACCTTTCAGAAAGGTCACTAATTGAAAGGAAAAGTAAATGGCACTGATACTATGTTGCTACAGATTGTACCCAGTAGGCATAAAATAGGGACAAAAAGTAAAGAATCCTGTCAAATCTTCTCAGAGATTTTTAAGTCACTTGAATATAATGGATTTTAAATAGTTGACCCTTCAACAATGGTTGGGTTTTCCTGATCTTTGATTGCTAGGGAGTGTTTAGTGAAAATGTAGGCTGCAGGACCTTGTGCCTTTTCTGAAGGGTGGCACTTGGAGATCAAGTGTAGAATGAAAGATGTGCCAAAATACCAGACACAAGGTGCTCAACTGACCTGACCAACTGCTGTCAAGGCAAAATTGCTCTTATTCTTCCTTCATTGAGCTGAGTGGTTCCTCTCTTCCCTGTACCAAGTGAGCTACTCATTCTGGGCTCCACTGTGAGCTGTTTAAACTTACTAACCAAGCTGAAAAGGATCATATTCTTCTACTAAGTTGGGAAGGTGAAGTGGTTAAGCCAGGAGGAGATCCCTCAAATTTCCAGAACTGACATAAGACAAGCTGTAGCAATGTGCTCTGGAGTTAAGGGAGGGGGAAGAGAGCAGGACGTCCCTCCCATTTCTGGCAGTAGATCAAATTGGGTTAGATGTAAAACTGCATCCTTGGACAGGTACCATCTAGGTACTCCTCGCTGTGTCTTATTTGAGGTCTTGGAATACCATAGCCAAGGGGTGAGAGGGTTGTAAATGGTTAACTGCTGTACCCTGCAGACCTAAACCCTGCCATGGCAGAGAGGTGTAGCTACTGCAGACACCTGGCATAAACAGGCAGCATTTCCTGTTTGAGAAGGAAAAGTACTGGAGTTCTGGCATTTTGATTTTTTAATTTTTTTTTTAACTTTAGAACACAAAGTTCTGCAAGATGAGTGGTAACTCCACATTCATTACTGATATTATGTGCATTTAAACTGATCACACTGGCGCTGCAAGCATCATATATATATGTTACTTTATGCAAATGCTGCTCCAGCATCATATATATATGTTACTTTATGCAAATGCTGCTCCTAACTTTAATGCTTAGACTATCTCAAAAAGAGTCCTTCATCAGTTGTTGCCTTAGAACAACCTGTTGAATTGCTGAGTGTATTCTGGAGCGATGAGTAAGGAAGTAATGAATAAGGTACTAATTTGCAGTTTGTGAAGGCCACATCTTTTCTGTGATAAAACTATGTTGGACAAACCAGGTGAGACCTATAAAAGTACTTGGTACTTGTGGACCTTGACACAGAAGAGTACTTAGTTGCTGCCTGATAGATTTGCATCCACAAAACTGCATAGTTCTGTGGATGCCCAAGAAAGATGTTTTTATGTAAAAAATGTGGTGGTTTAGCAGGAGACAGGAGGAGGGAATAACAGTGGCTGCACATACTAAGATCTATGTGCTTGAGTCAGTGACTAGGTACTCTCATGGGTATTGCAACAAAGGAGAGGAAAGGGTAGAATTCTACCTGGTCCCAATTGAAGCTGTTGTTTTGACTTTATTTAAACCTCTCTAGACATGTTATTTGGACTACTGAAAGCAGGATCTGACCCAAGTTGGATACAGCGAAAACACATGATATTTTAGGTAAAACAATATCTGTTACAGCAAAGATGGATCGGATGGAGAACGGAAGTTTTCCTAGAAAGGGAAGGCTGTGGTGGAATTGGAAAGTAGAAATGCCAACTGAGATGTTTTTTTGATCCTTGGCCACTGCATATTATCGATGTTGATGACTCACAGTAGTAGTAACAGTAGCAGCTGTCTTCAGAGTCCAGTGTCCTAAAGAAGCCATGCTATCTGTTCAAGCACACAGGTATGGGATCTCTAGGTGATTAGAGACTTTAAAAGTTCTGTGTAGGATATTGTAATCATAATAAAAATGAAAAAAATAATAATTTGACTCTTTTTCCAGAATGTAGAGGTGGGAATGTTAAATTTTGTGGCTGTTTGGAATAGGGGAATATTTTAATATTTTTAATTCCCCCCCCAAGAATTCTTAAGGATTTAAGTGCTTGAGGATGAGTCTGTGTCTTGCCAGGGACTGTATAAACGAGTAGGTGAAGACAGTGGCCTTGTAGCAGAAGACTTGTATTATATAACCGTTAAAACCCCCTTTCATCTGTCCAGAAATGAATTTGACTCCTGAGCGTTAATCAGGGTTTATGGGAATTCCACACATAACTGAGTGGGATACAAAACTGGGTGGGATACAGACACCTTGTTGGGTCCAGAAATACTCCTTGCCATGCTCTACCTGCATGAAACTCTCCCATGACAGCAATCAAAGGAGGGAAAGCTGGCTCACAGGGAGAGATTTCCTCCTCTAGACAGAACTCAACTAGATGGAGATGGATTGTGTCAGATGTCTTGTCTCCCGTACACTGTTACTTTTATTCTTCCCTAAAACTGTAGGCCAGTGCACCACTTGCAGCCTACATCAAATGCTGCGGTCTCACACCCAGCCCAGGGTTACATACTTCTGTTAGGTGTGCTGCTGCTCCTGCAGTGCTCGGAATGCTGGAGGGGTGCCATGAGCTGTTGGTAAATACAGGCTGCAGTTTGACAGTAATTGCTTTCTTCCTGGAGTTTCAAAAATTACTTGCAAAAGCAAATGAAGTGAGAGAAAGCATTCTGCGTTAAGTGCGTTTCAGATCAGACACTATTTTTATTTACTTTTTTTATGCTTCTTTGAATGTAGTACAGTCTGTACCTGTTGTCTGTAATAGAGGAGCAAGTCACGTACTTGGAAATGTCCTGGGAGTTATTTTGGCCTCAATTATTTATAAGCCTTTCTTCTCTCCTGGCCTTCAAATGAATTTAAAGAAGCAGAAGAATGCCCAGTGACTGGAGCAGTGCCCTTTGCCTCAGAAAGCGGTTTCTGCTGTATGGCCTCTTCCTCATAAAATACCTAGTGGCTTGGCTTCCCTTGCTACCTTCAGTGTGTTTTGATTTAAAACTACTAACAAACAAAAATATGGCCAGTCAGCTGACTTTGGAAGAGGTAAGGAAGAATTTTTTGTATTTCTAACTTCTTTTGGTTTTAGGTTTGGAAAATGTCTAAAATATTCATTCATTTGCTTTTTGTGTACCAGTGGTTTGACCTGGTTTCGCTGTAAGGTCTCATTCAGGGGAAAAAAAAAGTTTTGGAAAAGCACAGATTTTTATCTGCATCAGGTAATTTAGATCCATAGGGAGAGTTTATATTCTGTGCAGAAACTAACAAAGTTTTCTTAAAAATCAGAAGCAATTCTGTGTTGCATATCACAGTGTGAATCTGACCTAGTTCTTCATGCAGGACTGGTCAGTGAAGAAGGCAGGTGGCTAATAGTAGGTAGCACTAATAGATTAGCCTTTTCCTCCCTGAACAGCTACAGCTGTGTCATCTGCAACCTGAAAGTGTTTGGTACCCAGCATTGTGCTTGGAAGATATTCTTGGTTGTACGAGGTATGTGGGTTTTTTCCCTGCCTCTGGATGTGTGAAGAACAGTATTCTGTTGTTGGACAATGGGTGAGTGGTACTTTTTGAAACCCCTTCTGTACAGGGAAGGATTTTTTGCAAGACTGATCAATGATTCCTCCTCTCCCACCTTGCAAGATGCAGCAGTGTATGGAGAAATCAAATACCACTGGAGGGATCCATACCTCTGTGTCTGCTGCTTTTTACACAGAAAATATGCTGGGAAGGTTTTCAAGCAACATAGAGAATGAGGTAGGTAAGAGTGTCCTGAGCTGAGACATACATACATGGTTTACATCAGGCCCATCTTTAAGCTGGTTTTTAGTGACAGCTGTTAGGAGAACTTATATTGTGCTTGGCATGAGATCATGGATTAAAGGCTTAGCTTTATTCTGTGTCAAATTTTTTTTCATTCTTTATTCTATTTTGCCACCTTTGGTCTTCCCTATTTCACAGCCATTGACTTTATTCATATGGCTTTTTAAAGTAAATAACATAAAAAGTATAATTCCAATGTCTATGATAGCAAAGGGGCTGGCTCATTGTTCAGTTTCCTTGGTCTGCTGAAATGGGGGAATATTAAACTTTACCAAGAATCCACTAAGATATTGTATCTCTTTGTCTTCCTACTGATGAAACTGCATTTAGGATAGATGCTCTTTCAAAAAGCTGTTGTGATTTTTACATTTTGTACACAATGTTTGTCATCAAACTGTTCCAGGAGAAATATTTTGCAAAACAGAGTGTCTGTCTCAGATGAGCATGCACTGGAAGGAGTTAAAGGTGTAAAATATAGTCAGAGTGTAGAGCTGGGCTGGTCCTGCACCTGTAAACGACGTTGCCTTTTCTGGCCCTGACTGCACCTCTGTGCCTCAACGGCCCCGAGCAGCCTCATCTGGGGCTTCCATCCCACCCTCTACCCACAGGTCTGAGAGGACCATTTCAGATCAGCCTCTGCCTAAGTCCAGGCCTCTGCTCCATCCTCCTCCTGATGCTGGAGCCCCCTGGACCTGGTTCAATGCTGGCCGTGCCTGGGGCTGCCAATGGTCCCGTTTGCAGTGCCCAGCTCTGCTTGTCAGCCCATCTCCTACAAGGCTGTTCTGTGATGGGTGAGAACACTGTCCTGCCAGGGTCACCCTTGGCTCCAGCTCACCCCCACCTTGCATGGCTGCCCTGTTCTTGCTATTCCCCGACAGTGCCTCTGCTTTTGTACAACACTGGCATCAGCACATGCCTGTGTAAGCATTGCAGAAATCTCAGTCTGTCAGACTATTACTTTCCAAGATACTAAAAGTGTTAGTGCCGTGCTTTTGTTTTTCAGAGGGACCCTATTTCAACTTCTGATTTTGAGGTTTCACTTTTGAATTGATATTTATATCAAATAATAGTGGTGGCTCACTTAGAGATGGTTAGATGGGCATGTAACTTGTATGTGCTTTTGCAAAGCGGTTTTTTTTTTGTTGGTTTTGGGGTTTTTTTGGTAGCTGTTTTCTGAGAAATGGTTGAGGGACTTAAGTTTTCTTCTGTGTTTTATATGCCTGCAAAGTATGTACTTTGAAAAAAGGAATTTCTACTTAGCAGGATGTTTAAATTCCAAAGCTTATGCTCTAGCTAAGAATTTTGTTTAATTCGGCACACTTCTTAGAATGAACTTCATTGGCAAAGAGCAGTTGATACACAAAGTTGAAGGATGGCAGTGGGGAGGGAAAGAAAGAATCCAAAATAATGAAAACACAGAACAAAAAGAAAAACAAAAAACCCACAATGTTTTTTAAAGAGCCCAGTCTAATTTCTCTTCAGGAAAAATGAATTCTTAATAGAAAATAACAGTTTGAAACTTGTCACATCTTTCTCTTTCACAGCTGAAGCACTCTTCATAGAAATCCTTTGTTAAAATTAGGACAGGTTCATGGTTATCTGATAAGCTGTTTATAGGCTTGCCTTAGTTTCACTGGTTTGGTTTTGTTTAAAGTGGAAGTGTGAGTTTGAGAAGGGGAGTGTTGTGAATGCCTGCACAGTTGGGTTAACTTGGTTAGGGACATTGCTCCTCCTTGGCAACCTTTGAATTGGGAAATGAGATCCGCCAATGGAATCTTTCATTTAGAAGACCAAAACACTTCTGTCTCTTAATGACATCTTTTTTTTTTTTTTTACCATCTACTTTATAACTATGAGTAAAAATGAATGCTTCCGATGCCTTTAAGATGATACAAACATTAAAGAACCTTGTTTACTTTAGGAGCCTGTGTCCAGGGCCTTTGAGATCTTATCTAGTAATCTTACCAGAAAACCCAGTGAAAAGTTGGTCAGACATCCAGAATATGTGTAAACTGAAAACTTAAACACCTGCATGTGTGCAATTTACAGTAATGAAAGATAAGGGTTTTTTTGAATTGAGTTGGCCAGCTGAAACTCTCCATATGTCCAACTTAAAATAATCTGCAAAGCCAGAGGCTGAAAAAAAAGAAAAGCTGTTCCTGATAAGATGTAGCCCTCCACACCCTTCCCTCTCTGTAATTTCCGTCCATTCTTCCCACTTCACAAATCCATGCTGTAGTTTCAGATAGGTTGGTCAGCAAGGTGATTGGCAAGTAGTTGGCAGGGGTTAAAACCATAACCTAGCCTGCATGTTTTAGTAGATAGGTCTGAAGGCATTCTCCTGAGCCATGTTGAACAAGCTGGTGAATGTTTGTTTCAATTCCTTTTCTCTGAGTCATGGGTAACACATCCCTGCCTCATCAGATTGTTGTGAGGATGTATTTATGTGTCTTTGGCTTCTGATGTTACAGCAATGCAAGGTATAACAGCTCTCTCATGCAATTATGTGAAAATAATACATTATGTCTGTACCCATGAAAGTTAAAAATGGGAGATTAAACCACAGCTGCTAATTTGATAGGTTTGTTTGCACTTCAGTCAAGTAGCACGTGCTCCTTCTCAAAGTCCCTAGGCTTTTCTCAGGTGAACCTAGTAGACTACCAGGGTAGTCACACACCTTACCAGTGAGAAGTTTTGTGGTGCTCTGTTTGTGGTTCCCCCTCCCCCCCATCCCATATCACTTGTGTTGCTTTAACCCCGTAATAAATGCCAAGTTATGCTGGCTTTGGAAAATATATTTTATGAAATATGTGATGATTATTTTTCTAGTGTGATGGTAACCACTCTAGTCAAATGGGCAGCTTTTAATAATCTCCATAACAACTACATTCAATAAAAAGTGAAAATAACTGATTTGCGCAGTTCTGTGCCAAAGGATACATGTGGGCAATGTACTATCTGTTTGAAATATCATATTCAACTAAATGATGCATACTCTGGTGGCAAGGCCTTCCCTTTCTTCTCTTAAGAAGCAAGGAAATGGGATCTTGTTTTTCATTTGCACTACTATTTGTAAAGAGAAATGGACTTTTAAATGCCTGTGTTTAGTGTTTCTCCGTTTCTTTCTCCAGAATATTCAAATAACACCAGGAAGGCTTGGTAGCAAGTAATTTCCTTTTTATTTCATTCCTCTCAGCACATAGAAAGCTGGTTGTGTCAGTGTAAATGCTTTCTTTTAGTTTAGCTTGAACCCGCTCTTAACTAAACTTTTTGCTTTGTTTTGTTTTAAAAGAAGTGGATCTCACAGATGTCATTATTTCTGTATCTCTAGTTCTTCTGTCTAGTTCATGTTTTGGCTCAACAGTTGCATGTGTCCCTGATAAATTCTAGGACTATTAGAAACAATATCTAGAGTATGTGTTCTCTTGCTCCCACTCGGTGTTTTGCTGGTCTCTGACAGCTGTGTTCCTGCAGTTACTCATTCCACCTGAAAGTGTGAAATGCAGAATTGCTTTGGAGCTGGAAGTGAGCAAAATGCCAGGGATTGCCTTAGAGGAGGCTTCTCTGAAATGGCTGGGATGCTTCTTGCTTTTCACATGCATATTTTAGGTTTGATTTTTTCAGAGGTGCTGAGTGCCTGCATTTCCTGCTGACTGATGCCAGCCTTTCTTCTTTCAAAATCGCACCTCTTTTCAATGCCTCCGTTCCTTAGCTTTTTTAACTGGCTTTCAAAGCTGGCCCGAGGGTACCAAAACTTTAAGATTATGTTATAGACCCCTATGGTGGGGGTAATGGTGGGAGAGTTAGCACCTCTGGATGCCTGCCCTGTAAGAGTTACTGTTTGTACTTGAGTTTCTCAAAGAACAGCTTTGCAATTAAATCTGTGCTTTAAATTCAGCGCCAAAATAGTGTTTTGAAAGGTTTGTTGTATAAGGTGTGCATCTGGGAGATGTAGTAAGTGCCTGGCAATCCTGTCCGTGGAGGTGTTTATTTTATGGTTTTAAATGTGGCTCTTAAGCTTTTTCTCTTTCCCACTGAACTTTAGGAACACCTTATTTCACACTTAAATCTACTTATTTGTATGTATTTTGCAGGAATCCCTTGAAGCTCGCCCCGGGAATGGACAGCTATCTCCATTTCTGGAGGAGAGTGGTGCCAATTGAAGAAGCCTTTGAGGCAAGTCGACAAGTGTGCTGATAACTCTCAGAGGAGTACGGGGAAGGAGTGACCTTCCAAGCCAACAGCCATGCCTTTCGGGCTGAAACTGCGACGACGGACCAGATGCTACAATGTCTTGAGCAAGAATTGCTTTGTGACAAGGATCCGTCTGCTGGACAGCAATGTGATCGAGTGCACGCTCTCCGTAGAGAGCACTGGGCAGGAGTGCTTGGAAGCTGTTGCTCAGAGGCTGGAATTACGTGAGGTAAGAGTAACCCAGGAAAGACCATCTGTCACTGTATAATTTGACACATTTTTAGCTCAGACAGTCTGTTCATTTGAATCATGTTATTCTCAGAGCTGGCCAGATATGATCAGCAGCTGGAGCTTGGACAAACATTGTCTGATTGCATGAAAACTGAAGGCAGAAAGGCACTCGAGGTTTTGGGCTGTTGCTCATCCGTCATAGCTTTGAGAGCTCTTTGTAATATGAACATGAGGTTTCTTTTCTTAGAAAGCCACGGGTGTTACTTTCTGCACTGGGATGCCAAGGGACTTTTTATGAATGTAAGCCTGGTTTCACCAGCACTTATGGCTGAATTATGCCAGTGGGAAGGAGACCCCTCCTTTAAGATCCCATTTCCTTTAAATATCCACCTTCATCTAAGTATACTCTTGTTACTATAAAACTGAAATAGGCAACAGTTATGAGGATGCCTACATATGTCTGTGAGGATGATGGGTTTTTTCCTTCCTTTTGTTTAACTGGAATATATTACGTCTGAAACTCTGAAAGGCTTCTTTTACATTCCCAGTGCTTCTGGAAAGGCTGAAGAAACCAGTCTTACCTTAATAAAGACTGAAATCCTTATTTACCTACTTTTTGCTGTAGAGAGTTTAGTGTTTAAGTGTTGAATCCTTTTTAGAAGTACCTTTCCAATGTGAATGGCACAAATGAACTGACTGATTTTTCTTACGTCCTGTGGACTCCTTGCATGTATCCTACGTGCATCTTGACTTTTTCAAATCACAGGTTGAAAACCATTGCCTGGAATTTGCTGTGTTGTCATCTAACTGTCCTGGCTGATACTTTCTGTGAGCACAGCTGGGATATCTAACAGTCTTGTGGTGTTTTACAGCCCTTTGCTGTGTCTTATGCAGTTGGTCCATAGACCTTTGTAGTAGTGGCAGCTGGAAAGTAGCATGCAGATAATTATTGCAGATGAAAACTAAACAAAAATTCCTTTCATACATTCGTGATAGTAAAGAATGAGAGAAGAATCTTACTCTGTGTATGTGCAGAATAGACTGTAGAATGTGCAGGCAGGAACAGAGCAGAGAGAATATTGCATAGTGATTTTTCATACTTAGGTGGCTTTTTAATATGGATTTTAGTAGAATCATCTCTCCCCTTTACTTCTAGAGATGAAGATTTCTCGGTAATTTGGGGTTTTTTCCCTTCTTTTTTTTCATTCTCTTGGTGATGCTTTAGGGTGTCCTTAGAGAGAAATTGTGTCCTTCCCTTTCCTTCCAATGCAGAAAGCAGTGAAACGAATGAAGTGATTCTCTTCATATTCCTTGTGGGCTTATCTAGTTGGTGCAGCAGGAGTCTGAGGCCTAATGATTCTCTCTGGAGGTCCACCTGCATTTGTGAACAATAGCTCTGTCAGCGGGTTAGTGTTCTTTCCCACCAAGCATTTTGTGATTTCAGAATGTGTTTTGTTCCACTTTGGAACAAAGCCTGAAGTTTCAAAATTTTCCAGAGAAAAGAGATTGGATAGTAGAGTAGCAAAGGAAGGTGTTTTGGTCAGTGTTCAGTTTCAAGGGGGTTTTCTGTTGCCTTGGGTTTTTTTAATTTTCAAAATTATTTCTGTCATGCAAAAAGAAATATGTCAGCACAAAAAGTTTGTGTTTCAAGATAAAAAAATATTTTAACAACACAAAAGAGAATGCTTTGATGTTGTTGGAACGCTTTCCCCTTCTTTCATCACCCTCCCTGCCTTTTTCTAAATAAAGTTTTGGCAACGTTGAACTAGTTTTGTAAAGTTCAGATTTCAACAATACAGCATGTTTTGGACAGAAGTGGGGTTTTCCTTTTTTTTTTTTTTTTTTTAGGAGAGAATAATTGACTTCTTTCAACTTTGAGAGGGTCTCCTTGTGTCCTCTTCTGCTCTTTGCATGAGGAATAGTTGGAGCTAGGAGTCTTGGAGGTGCTAGGCTGATGAAGTAGTTTGATGACTGTCCCCTTCCCTCCCTAGGTTTACCATAGCTTTTGAACTTGCTGTCCAGTCAAATTCTACAGAAGGTTCAAAAATACTGTGACAAACTTCGAATTTCTACAAGATTAGTGCAACTGCATAGCTAAGTAGAGAAACCCATTAAGTGTACTGAGGCAAAAATTCTTGCAAGCATCCATATTGGAGAGAAACTTTTAAATTCCCTGAGTGCAGCAAAAATTTCAGCTGGAATGTGCCTTTTCATAGAAATCAGCAAACTGATATAAAAGTAAGGGTAAGCCAAGCTTCATTACATCCCATGCTAACGAAACAATACTAAAATCCCATTTATCTCTTCCATGCAGTTTCATGTAATACTTCACTTTGGTCTCATGTTTAAATAAATCACTGGCATACCACAACTTCCACCTTTGTGATAGGAATATGTCCTTGTCTCACCCAAGCCAATTTCTTAGAAATAAACAAAAAACTGTCCAAACCCTTCCTGCTAAAAGACAAAACTGTTTGAGATATGCACTGTTGTGAAGGACTGTCGATCATACCACACATGACTGAAAAACAGTATCTAATGGATTATGCATATTTCTATTTGATCTCTGGGGAATGCAACTCCCTGCCTGACTGAGTCAGGGTTCAGGAATAGGTCAGTAGAAAGTGGGACCATGTAACTACTGTAAAATCTGTTTTCGTCCTTTTCAGCAAGGCTCTTGACAAAGCATCAGGTCTTCTAGTTGAACAGTTACCACTTGCAATAAAACAAGCTCTTTATGCCAGCATTATGTAAAAAGTAAAGATGAGAAGAGGGGAGGAAGGGAAAGAATGGAAAGACAAGGACAGAAATGTCGTTTCATAATCTTGTATGTATGTGCACAGATTATAAAAGGGTTTTTTTTCCAATATAATGGCATTTTTCCTTTCAAGTGAGACTAAATGAACCTGCTTGAAATAGCAGGGTAATCTGTACAAATCTGTTGTAAGTCTTCATGTCTCCTTCTCCTTTTTATTTAATTTACTTTCTAAAATGTTAAAATGTTTGAAGACAGTATGTTCTGACATATTGTAAGTGGAGAAGAGGACAAGAAGGTCCTTTCCCACCAAAATTATTTTTTTGAGCTAAATTTCACAGTGTTGCCTCCAAAGCAGGAGGATGATGAGCTGAGCACTGCAGGCAGATGCTGACCACTGTGCAGGGGTGGCCTTTTGCTGTGATTCTGACCTTTATTTTCTTCTGCACTAGAAGGTGCCCTTTTCCTGTAGGGCATGACTGAAAACCTGGGTTTTGCAGCCAGGTTGCCTCAAAGTTTGACTTGGTTTGTCTTGTCTTGCCAACAAAACTGGGATGGGGCTCAGGTCAGGCAGTGCTTGGACAAAAGACCTTCTATGAACAATTGACTGCTGTAAATGGTGCCTTCCCCTCTGTGCAAGTGCCCTGGGATAGCATGGCTTAATGCTTTTTGCACAGAGGAAATGGAACTCTGTCTCTTTCTCAAAGATAAATATTTAGCTGGCCGCTTAACCAGATGCTTTAATAAACACCAGGCAGTCTTGATGAATTTTTTTGAATGACATTTGCTGGTTTAGTAATTGTCTATCATCTCTGGTTGTTGACAATTCTACTCGTTTTGCCCAACAAAAAGGCAGGGGTAGTTCTGGACTTGGGAGTATAGCTAAGTCCAAGTCCAAAACAAATATGTTGTCTCTTGACTGGCAGCTACAATATAATCTATTTTAAGATTTCTCAGCACAGTTTTTTGTGTATCCAGTTCTCTGACTCGCTGTGTTTCCAGGATCACCTTTTTCCAGGATCACTGTTATTGGGGTGTAGAGGTGCTCTGGTTCTTGTCTGCTGCTTTAGCAGAGGACCACAGCTCCTGGAGGAGTGCAAACTGGCTTCCTTGTGCTGTGTATGAGGTAATATGTGGTAGGTAAGACAAATTTTAAAACCTTGAGAGCCTGCCAGGTGAAAGTGTAGATATTTATTCCATGAAAAGTGAAGTCAGTGATTGATTCTTTTACAGATGGGCAAACAGACCAGCTTTTGAAATCAACCTAGTTTTCAATTAGCTGCCTAGAGATTAAAGATCCTGTTTTTATATCCCCTCTACAAATTTGTGGGATGTCTGTACTGCAAAAATGCTTTGTGGACTGAAGAGCATGGCATCAGATGACTCACTCTGTGAGGCCTTCTGGACAGCCATATGCCTCGTCATATCATACTGAACTTGATGGTCCTGCTGTTTCCAGTCCCACAATCCTCCATTCCTGTTTGGGGATTATTAATGTTCCTACCAGAAAGAGTATCTTCAGGCATTCAAAGTAGTGGCTGCAGAAGTCCTTCTTCACTGTGGGTTCTTAAAAAATACTAATTTTTTTCAAGAAGTAAAGTTTCTGTGGCAGGGAGTTGTTTTTCCGATAACTGTATGGGTTGTTTCTCCAAAGTGGATGCATTTGCGACTTCAGCTGTGCTCTGCGGTCAGTTCCTGTGCTTCATCTGCAACTGCTCTTCCAGGCTGCTTTCCAGGAAAACAGTTGTCTTTTAATTGTGCAAAATGCATGCTGTCGTGTTTGGTCCATGATATCTGTTGTAGTCTAGAAGCTTCAACACTGTGTTTCATTTACTTCTTGTTCCTTGGAATTGATTCAGGATTTGAAGAGCCTTTCTACTGTAGCAAATCTAAACTTTTGTTGTCACCCAGCCCACACTCAAAGGGGAGGGACTGTGCTCATTCGACCGGTTTAGTTGCAATACCCTTGAATAATTTTTAGACTTCAGAGTCCAAATCTTCTTGGTTCCTAGATCTTTTACAAGTACTTGACACTGCAAATTTGGGTCCTAGGTGATGTGAATGTTTACCTTAAAGTAATATGGAAGCTCTTTTTTTCGAGCTCTGCACTGTTTCTTGCTGAGGGTGAGCTGACCTTCAGTGATTTTCACGTATTTCTGTGTTAAAGGGTTTCTCTTATGAGATGGTAAAATCACTGCTTTTTCCCCATTTTCACGTTAATCCCTTTTGTTTGATTCTTCCACTGTTCCTTCCACTTTCATTTTAATATAATTATTAGCATGGTGAACTCATCAGAAAAACCTTTTTATCCACTGATGATTACAAAAGGAGAGTAGACATGTATCAGTGAACTGGTTAATTTTGTTTTAAGTTAATCCTATGGGAGATGCTACCTTCTTGATTTATTTGTACCCTGGTAGATTGATTGATTTATCAAAGATACCTTTAATTTCTAGAAGGAAATACTACAAAAAAACCAAGCTTGCTTCACTGTACCAGCCTGAGCAGTGCTCAAGCTGTTTGCCAGGCTTAATTGAGGAATCAAGTTGAATTAGTTATCACCTTAGTTAAATGCTAGCCTGGACATTCTCCAAAGTTGAAAATGTGTATGTAATGAGACCCTAAAGTAAATACACCTGTGCTGGCATTTAGAGTTTTGCATGATTGTCTCTTGTATGCCTTCAGCTATAAAGTGCAGTGTTTCCCCGCTGTTTTGTTGTCATTTGTAGGCATTTACAACTTAGTATTGCATTAGTTGTCCTTGTGTTGTGTGCTAAGTCATGGTGCAAGCAATGGTTTTTATAGAAGCATCCTTAGCAAAGTGAAACAGGCTGTTGATGGTGGATTTTGAAAAGTGTAACATCTCCAATTTGCCTGCTGCTTTTGAAGACTTTTTATTTAAAAGTGTGAACACTTGGGAAGTCCAGTTGGCAAAATATTTAGAGTTGATTTATATAGGCCAAAAGTTTTGAATGCATTAAAAGTAATTTCAAATGAAAACATTATAAAACAGCAAATAAGGGATCTTTGTCTCAAGTATCTTTATTTAAAATGGGGTGCTGTGTATAAAGGATTGTGACTGCCTCTGGATGGATTGTTCTCCAGGTGAATTAAGCTATACTAATAAAATGTTCTATTTGTTTTAGGATTAATCTGATCTAATGAAAACTAATTGAAAGTTTTTGTTGAACAGGGAGTCAGTTGAGTTAAACACCAAGAAAAAAGTTTATTGAAATAAAATGAGAAATACGGAGAAATAGTAATGATCCTGCTTTCAGACCCTAAATCTGCTTGGTGTCCCCAAAAGTCCCTTTCATAGTTTGCTTCATTGATTCTGGTGTTAGCATGGAGTGATGATTTATATTGAAGATGCTGCTGGAAATCTCCAAATGCTCTCAGATGAAATACTGAAGAAAAAGATGTTGATGCAATCTTTACAGTTAGGTCTACAGCCGTATTTCCAAGCAACTGATGGATTAATTCCTTTGCTAAATATGAAAAAATTTCTTCACCTTTTCTTCAGATCTGTAGTCATAGTACTTGATGTTTTTAAGGGCCTTTCAATAAAATCCCTTGTGATGGATTGGCTATTCCTTCTGCTGCTTATTACCAAATTATAGTATTTGAAGCTCTAGTTCTGGATGCTGTCCCATGTTAGTTATACTTCACCAGCAGCAGTCCCATGGAGCTTATAGGGTAGGTACTATAGCCATTGAGATTTACACTGAATAGGAAACAGTTGAAGTTTTCCTGGTATTTCTGTAGAGCCCAGAGCAAACAACTTGTGTGATATGCACATTTTAAGTGTATATTTGTCCATCATAAAGTCTTGTAAGTGTATTAAAAAAAAAAAAGGAGCAAACATGTTCTGCATTGGGTAAATGGTTCTGGTATTGGTAGATATGTTTTGACTTATACATGTGGGTTTGCATTTTCTTTTTATAGTTGGAAGAGTCCTTGTCCTTTGTGTGCAGTGGGCCTAATCCAGAGTCACATGAAGCATTTGTGCTTTAATTCAGACTTAGTGTTTGCTGTCTGTTTGCAAGGCACTGGTGTCTTTTAAGAAAACAGAGTCAGACGCTTTCTGTAAATGATTTATATCACCTGTGCCTTAATGTCAGGTAGAGCTCTTCAATGTGCATTTGTAAGAGATGGTAGGGGGCAGATAATATTCCATGACGTATGTTATATTGCAATATTAATTTGTCATTGTCTTCTAAAATTGTCCTACAAAAAAAGGCAGTAAGAAAGAAATTACTCTGGTTCTGCATATGGAAAAATGTATGCAATGCCATCTGTTCTTATTTGCATTTGTGTCATTGTGTGTGTGTGTATGTGATCTAGCTGGAAAAGGTAAACTGACACTATTTTGTTTGTTTATCTAGACTCACTACTTCGGCCTTTGGTTTCTCAGCAAGAACCAGCAAGATCGCTGGGTTGAACTGGAAAAGCCTCTGAAGAAGCAGCTGGACAAATTTGCCAATGAGCCCTTGCTTTTTTTTGGGGTAATGTTCTATGTGCCCAGTGTTTCCCGACTGCAGCAGGAGGTAACAAGGTATGTGGTTTCCCTCTGTTCACACTATTGTGCTGAAACTGTGAGGGAATGGACAGTTGCTTTGTTTCTGGCATTCAGTATTTGCTCAGGTATCATCTGGTTATTTCCTTTCCTGCTGATTGCCCAAGTGGGGAAAATAATGAGAGAAATCACCACTTAATTATGCCTGCTTGAGGGGGGGAAAAAAGCACTGTATCAGGAAATGATTATGCACAACCAACTGCAGGAAAAAAAAGGGAATAATAGTTATGTTTAAAATGTTTAAAAACCTGGCATAAATTTTAAAAAGGACCATGGTGACCATACTTTTTTTCCCATAACCCTGTACTGATGAAAACGAAGCTGTAGGTAAAGGACCTCTATATAGAGTTTTAGTTTAGCATGCTTAAGTCTACCTGTGTTTGCTGAAAGTGAACTTTGGCATCTTTTTGCGGGTTTTGCCCATTCCACTCCTCATTTTTCCCCTTATGCTTCACAAAAAGATTAAAACTTGTGGAGAGTATTAGTCCTTTAATTATGATCAGGGCGTATTTTTGCAAACAACTTCAGTGGGAATTACTGTTTTATTGAGAGCCCTGTGCTGCAGTTGTAACAATACAACTGTTTTGAGAGGCTATTCTTGTAAACCACATCACTATGTGGTTTTTGCACATCTGTGCTATATTTAAATTTAATCAACAACAACAAAAAAAAAGAGAGCAAGGAAACAAAAGCCCCCCTCACCCAAAAAAGAGTGGGCTTGTTTTCTTTTTAACCAAAATTATTTAATTTATCTGGTCTAGAGGAAAGTTGTATCAGCAAAAGTAGATGTAAAACCTGGAATAAGTGGATGAAGGCTACAGGGTTGCAGAAACCTCCCCACTGAAAAAAATATTCTATTGGTGCAAACCTGAAATTCACCACATGGTCATAATGTCTAAAAAAAGAAAAGATGTATAAATAGTGGAGAAAGAGTGGCTTTAATTCTAGAAGGTGTGCAAGGAGTTTTATATCGCAGATTGTGTATTTTAAAGGATTTTTACTTGACACTGAACTGGAAAATTGACTTGGGTAGGATTTGTTTCTTAAAATGGCAGCTGTCAAGCCATCCCTTGACTACTGTATATGCTGATTTCTTGCCAAACAGTGGGATAAAAGCATCATAAAACTTAAATTTCTCTGATAATAGACCAAACATTAATGCTTGTCTGTATCTGTACCTTCCTGTTTTGTATGCACTGGGAGAGGAAAGCCTCATATTCTTTTCCTTCAGAATTATTTAACGTGCAGACACAATGTCTGAAATGTTCTGTTGCTCATATTGTCAGCCCAGTTCTGGCCTAGCTGTGTGTAAGGAAGCATTGTAGCTACTTGGATGCTATTATCTCTTCAAGCTGCAGCCTGCAGTGCTGATTGCTCATTCATAGCTCACCTGCAGGGGTATATTTGCTCATTCTGCCCGGGTTGGTAATAACAAAACATTTCAGTGACAATTAAACTTCACAGTGCTCTCAATTGGAGTGGCTGCTGAATTGTTTTTCTTTCTGAAGTGATTGATAACATAAGCTGCAGAGTCTTATAAGTGGCTCTTACGTTTCTTTAAATGTCTGTAGCAAAGCCAGCAGTTTACTAGTGGATTTCAGATACAGAATAGCCTGTTAATGTCTGTTTGTTTATTCTGTGAAGTGGAATTGCTGCACTGTAGATGGTGTGATGGCAGCGAACCTTCAACTGTGCAATAGGTAGATATATATTTGAAACAACAAAAGATGAGGACACGGAGGACTCTTCTGAAACAAATGGCAGAGAAAGGCTTAGTCTACAGCATGATTAGGTGGACAGATGGATGGGGGCTTGTAGGGCTTGTTTTGGCTTTGTTTGCTCTTGGTAAACTGATTAAACATTTGTTTTTAATTTGATACTGGCTGCTTTTAGGATTAGGCTTGATCATGGTATGATTATATGTAATGTTGAGGTAGGCACTGGACTCACCCACTCAGTGCCTATGTATTTGACTTCTATTTAGGTACAAATGACAAATCTGTCTTAAATGCAAAACTTATGATGAGGCACTTCATTTCCTTCTGGGAAGCTACAGAACCACTGCAAAACAAACTCAACCCCAAAACAAAACCCATCACCAAAGGCTGAAGCTGCAAAGCTGGTGACAGTACTGCTACTAGTGAACCTTTGTAACAATCTCTTAGTGGAAACGTCTCCATCCCTGAGCCTGCCTGGCCGTTTTTGGAACTTGAAGTGAAACCAAATCTTTCAGCCCAAGCTTTTAGTTAATGTGGACTCCAGAATTTCTGGGGTTGATTAATGTACCTTGAACATGATGAAAAGTCTTCTGAGAATGCTTCCACAAACACTAACATAGTGCACAAACACTCAAAAAACCTGGGACTTGGTTTCCTGAGCTGGTTTGCTCTGCCTCTGATGTGTAGGATTATAGACTTGATAGATCATTTTGATGGATTTGTTGCTGAATTGAATATTCCTTCCTGTTTCCTGTGACTGCAACCTTGTGTTCCTTATGTACTGTCATTGCAAAAAGGGGAAATGATCCAAGGCTTTTCTGTTTTGATGGTTGAGAGAAGTGTTAGTTAGGGTGTCAGTCAGTGGCTCTGAGGTAGTGTTCCTTAATCACTTTTATTTGAAAGACCATCTGACTCTTCAAGGCAATCTGTGGACCGTTTTATGTTCTGCTGTTATTTGGTGATTGGGACCAACAGGAAGAATCCCAGTACAAACAAGACAATATTTATAAAAGCATAACTCCTTTACATTTTATCATTACCACAGGAAGTATAAAATGCTAATTATGCCTGCAAGCCACTGGACTTTAGCTGCCTACAGGTGTTGGTAGTGGTCAGGAGCTCTTCATGGTTTTGCTGGTAACTTCCTGTATTGCACAAGCCAAGTGTGGATGCAGAAATAAGGGTGAGTAACACTGCTCCAAGCATTATGTCCCCCCGTGCAGAACAGACTCTATAGAAACCTGTCTGCATGTGACATGCTGGGAGAGGAGTGGAATAGTAATGTAGAAAGAAGTCAGTTCTGTCCCTCACAGAGGTGGGAATGTCTGTTGACTTGCTGAAGCGAAATGTGAGTAGCAGTTACAGAATGGCTGAGGTTGGAAGGTACCTCTGGAGATTGTCTGCTCAGAGTAAGGTCAACTAGAGGAGATTGCACTAGGACTCTGTCTCACTGGATATTGAATATATTCACGGAGGGAGAATGAATCCCACACCCTCTCCAGAAAATCTGTTCCATTGTTCAGTCACTGTTGCAATGGGTTTATGCTTAAAAATTATTGCTTGTATTTCAGTTTGTGCCCAAATGACCTCATAATTTCAAATTGTGAATGGGTGCTGAGTGACTGAGTAAGTGAATGGGTTACCTGGGCTGGCCATATAACTGGTTATTTATTGAGGACCTGTGGAGCTGTAGGCACGTGTCATATAAACACAAGTCCTGCCATGTCTTAATGTGGGGTGCCTGTAGTTAATTTGTAATAGGTATTTTTGATAATATAAGAAAAAAAATCCTGTAGATCCTTGGGAAACAAAATGAAAAGACTGTTGGCGCAGTTTGTTCAGCCTGCAAGAAAAAAACAGTCAAAGAGTACTCTGGGGGACATGTTACTGATTTTAGTAGATCAGATCTGACTCTAGCTTACAGTTCTTCCCTTCTTTTTTTTATAAAACTGACACTTGCTTAAAGATGCAAACATTACTGGTATGGGTGTTTTTTCCTCTTTGGGCAAAATGAGTCATTGGGAGAGGGTAAGAAGCACCAGCAGGACATCATCAGTCTTGTTCTATTCGTGTTTCTAAGCGTGAATGGCAAAGCTTTTCAGGACAGCCATGTTTCTTAGCCTGTCTTAGGGAAACTTAGAGAAAGCTGACACCAGTTATAGAGTACCTATCTTTTCTTTCTGGTAATGGCTATGACATGAATAATATTGCTGTGCCTTACTTTCAACGTAACAGCATTGTACTCTTGGCTTTAAGCGTTCTGCTAGGAAAGCTATTTCCTACCATCTAGACCTCTTACTTCCCTACTCTTTCTACTGTTTCTTTTCTCTTGAGTTGAGACTCCTGTCTGTGCATGTTCCCTGGTCTTAATCCTGTCTCCTGCAAGATCAAAGTGATTCCAGTATCTCCCTGACTGCTGGACATGGCATTCTACTGGTGCCCAGTCCCACAGATGTTTTCCATTTCCACAGATTATTTAAAACCCCATGATGACTTCTTAAGGTGTTAGTAGGAGTTTCACCACACTGTTATTGCTATAATTTGAAAATTTCTAGAAGAATTTGTGATAAACCAAATTAAAAACCAAACCAACCAACTAAAAAAAACAAAAACAACAACAAACCCAAACAAACAGGGAAAAAAACCTCTTCAGACTCAATGGGTCTTACATCAGGAGTAATTTGGGTGGGAGTATGGGGATTGGCACATTTAGCAAAAGGCATTTTTCATGGAAGGCTACTTAGACAACCTCTTTTTAGTTATCCAGCTGTTCTCAGTGAGCAGCCATCGCAGGTGGAGATGCTGTGCATGTTTTTGGCATATTTAAAGCACCTGGGATCTGCATACTGTCTGATATAAAGCAGTCTTTGTGATGCCCTGTAGAGTAGATATTTGCATAGATTAGACATATAAATCTGCCTTTTATTTTCTGCTAACTCCTCAGAGAGGAGGCATCCTTTCAACCATTTATTTAAAAAAAAAAAGTCTTTGTACAGTGTCTAAAGTAAACAAGCTTGCTTTCACTGTGCTCTTGTTCCAAAAACAGAGAACCCACACACTCTTGTGGCTTTCTGAAAATGTGGGTGCGATGCTGCTTTCCACACAACTATCAGAGAATCCATGGCCTTTTTCTTCCCCTCCACTCCCTTACCATAGTTCTAAGGGAAAACTGAAGTCAAATTTTGCTCCCCACAGTACCTGTGTCTTAGCAGATGATACTGCTGTGCCTCCTGTGTAGGAATGAAGGTGTGCTTTGGTTTGTTTTTCTTTTTTTCTTTCCTGCTTTGTAGTCAGTAATATCCAGTGGTGCTTGTGCTGTTGCAGATTGGGACATAATCCTGTGGAATGAGAGCGGTTCCTAGTGTGGGTGGCCACCTTGGGGCTGGGTCTCCGTGGTGCTGTGCAGGGTAGATCTGGTATGCACAGTTCTGTAACCAGGGACATGTTCCAGCATCTACACTGTGCTACATTGGGCTTTTGCCCCAAGTTCAGCTGTCAGCTCTGCATTTTCCCAGAAGAATGTGCTGTACAGCTTTCCTGTGAAAGGAAACAGTGTTTGGAATGGATTGGCTGCACCTGCAAAGTGTGGGAATGAATGTGTTTGCAGGTGGAAAATTAAAGCATGTGGCTCTCAAGCATCTTTTCTGGAGGGTCTGTGAAAAATCAGCCTCAAATTTATCCTCCTGTAACTAAGCGAACATTTATTTTCTCTGATATTTTGTTTCCATATCCTTTTCTTCACCATTTCTTGTAGCTGTTTTTTTAAGGAAATATTTCTTCTTCACAATTCCCTGCCCTTTGCTTTCTTTATTTTTCTACAAATCTAAGGTGAAGATGTTCTTCTAAAGTGTACAGAGCTACAGACTCTTAGGACTGTGTGAATTTTTAAATCATGTGAGGATAAAGTAGGGGGGAAAAAATAGTGTTTGACTGCTTCATATTTATAGGGAAAAATGTTTTGGCAAATCTATTTTAACGAATCCTGGATTTTTTCCTTCCCTTCAAAAGCGTCCTTGTTAAATGTCTCACCTACAGGAGCTTATCTTTGCTTTTAGTCCGCTGTGCTTTCCTTTTTTGTCCTTTTTGGAACAAGATAAAGTTTCACATTCTGCAGTGTTGCTAGCTTTTAATACAAGTACAATCAGCTGCAGTTTTCTACCAGTCACTGACGTCTTTTCTACTAGCCACTGCACCTTACACTGTGCTTTTAATTTCTGTGTTAAGGCTGGATATGATATATCTGTCTTTCTGTGACAGCCTGGTTTTATGGCAAGCTCAGTGATGTGGAATGCTTTTGGCTGTTAAGGTTGTAAAGGTACATGAGGCTGCTTTGGTTTTCATGGTTGGTCACACCTGCAGCTTGTGGCTGGCTGAGAAGTCTCTATTTGTACCTTTGAGTTCATGGTGGTTGATTTGGCTTCATTGTCCAAAATAATTATTTTGTATATCACAGTGCATTGGAAAAAAACCAGCACAGTATGTACCATCAGATTTGTTCCAGACATCCTTGACTGTGCTTGCCTGAAGCAAAAGACTCTTGACTGGTTGTGTGGCTGTGCTTGTTACTACACAACTGATAGACCCATAGGATTTTTTTTTTTTTTATGCCAGTGGTTCTGAAAGAAAACTCTAGGGCTGAAATTTTATAAATCAATGTGAGGCAAAGAAACTTCTGCTGGAACAGAATTCTATTTTAGTTATAGATGGCAGTTGCCAGCCTGCCTGACCCTACGGGTCCCAGTCTTATTCATGGTCTCAGTGCTGATCATCTCATGACTGGAACTGCACCCTATCTCCCAAGGCTGGGAGAAAGGCAGGCTCTGGGATTCATTGCTAAGTGGACATAGTTGTGAACCCCTAGGGCATCCTGAGTCCCCAGGGATTCCAGCTCCCTTCTGTTGGACAAGATTGTGAATGAGTCCTGGGGTAACTTGGTAATGTTGGTCTTTTTAATATTTTTTTCTTGTTTTCTTTTTCTTTTTGTCTTACTCCCTGCCTTCCAGCTGCAGGAATTTGGGCTCATGCAGCCCAGGCAAGGGAGCAGCTCTGGAACTGCATGCAAACTGAATGAGTCCTAAGAGCCTTGGGTGGCCACCCAGGCTTAGACAGTCTGGGATATTTGCATTTTGGTGCTCCTTTGATGGTTTTATTGTTTTGATTTAATTATTAGACTTTTTTAAAATTAGTGGCTACTACAGCATAAAACACACACATTAGGCTTGTACCTGCCTTGTAAACAAGCTGATACTTAATTAGCTTTCATGTTTTTTTTTAGAGGACAGCAACAACAAATAACGTGCACTATTTGCTTGGAGTTTCTAGTGTTCATATTATTGCAGTGTATGTGTTGTTTTGCTTTTCAGTAATATTCTTGAGTTGGTTCTTTTGGGATGTGTATTTTAGTGGATGTTTAAACTTTGACTTAAAAGTAAGAACTCCTTTAAGGCAGACCTAAGATTCAACATTAATTCCCTGTTTATAAAATATTTGCTGAGGAGGGCAAACCCTTCTCCCAGCTGACTTTCTTCAGTGAATGGGGAGCTTGTTCTCTGTGTGTTGGTTATTGAAAGCTGAGCTCTTTGTGCCAGATATTTTAAGAAACTGTTGATGCTTAGATCTAATCTATTACATTATACTGTGCTTTTAGACCAGAAAGTGAATGTGTTTTCATGTGTGTGGTTGAGCAGTACATATGTAGCAACTCCAAAAAATAGTGTTGCATAACTATAAATACAGTGTAGGATACTTCAGCTGGATTCTTGTTTTAGTGTGTTTTGAAGGCAGTGGCTGTGATGGTCAGAAATGTTGTAACAGGAATGTCTTGGCATTAGGCAGATTCACATTTATATCTGATCATAAGGAAATAATACTAATTTTGTGTTCAGGGGCTAAGTCACGTCTTCTAACATATTGCTTTCCTGATGATAGCTATTTCTATATTGAATTTTAGTAGAACAGAAACTTTTGGATTGCTCTAGACTTACTTGTTGGGCCCTTTTAAATGGCAGCAAAGGCTGCATTTTGAGTTTCTGTTCTTCTCATAGTAGCATGATACCATTTACAAATGGTGGGGGAGCTTTCTCTCTGGTCTTAGGTAGTCCAGGTTGAATCCTTCCATGCCAATCATGCTAGTGGAGGCATTTGCACTTGGGAGAAGGCACTTAGTATCTTCCTTTCTTGTCCACCTGGGCATGTGTGTTGTTGGAGACGCTGAACCTGTAGGTTGATTGGGTGGCCTGCTGACTCCTGCTGGAGGATAAGGAATGGGATGGCTTTTATGATGGTTGAGAACCATAAATGATTCAGATTTTTTTGAAAAATTCTGCAGCTGGGTAGAATGAAAATAGCAATTTTTGTGCATGCTTGTGATTTTTATTATGTTAGGCTTTTCCCTAAACTTTGAAGCTCTTGAAATGAGATAATGATATGAATTTCAGTCTGAGATTTTTTTAGATGTTCAAAATAAAACTCAAACAGGATTGGTAAAGAGCAAGGAAACAAAAGCATGTGAGGTGTGACTCCAAATACTCTATAGCTTTCAAAAACCAGAAGGAAAAAGAATACCTAGTTTTACCAAACAAAGAAATATCATTCTTCAATAATAGTATGGTTTTGAGGGGGATTGATTCGTGGCCTGTAAAACTTTAGATATGATGATACATTAGTTGTGCATCCATTTCAAAAGTGCAGGAGCCAGATGGATAGAAAGTGTAGATGTGGACAGAAGGACAGAGGAGGATTCATTGAATCACATAATCTTTTGAGTTGGAAGGGGCCCATAGCAATCATTGAGTCCAACTCCCTGTTCCAGGGAGGACTACCTAAAATTAAATCATATGATTTAAAGCATCATTCAGATGCTCCTTGAACTCTGCCAAGCTTAGTGCTGTAGTCACTTCTCTGGGGAGCCTGGTCTAGTGACTGACCACCCTCTGGGTCAAGAGCCCTTTCCTAATATCCAATCTGAACTTGGAATCACAGAAGAATCATAGGATAGTTTGGGCTGGAAGTGACAGCTAGACATCTAGTCAACCCCCCCACCAAGAATGAGTAGGGACCCCTTCAGCTAGATCAGGGTGCCCGATCTGATCTTAAATGTTTCCAGGGATGGAACATCCACCACCTTTCTGGGCCCTGTTCCAGGGCTTCACCACCCTCACTGTAAATAATTTCTTCAATATATCTGGGCTAAATCTACCCTCTTTTAGTTTAAAATGATTACTTCTTGTCTTATCACAACAGGCCCTGTTTTGTCCCTGTTTTATAATCCCTGTGTAAGTAGTTCCCCTACATCAGCTTCATCCTGTTTCTTCATGTCCTATTCCTGGTCACCAGAGGAAGTGACTGTTTATGATTAGGACACCACTGCAAACCACTGTGTTAAAAATGTGTCTTAATTACAAAGGCAGTCAAGATTGAACTTTGATTCCAGAAAGAAGAGCTGAAGGTCCACGAGACTGAAGCTAATACTTGAGACATTTTATGATCCTTAAAGAGAAGGGAATGCATTAAGCATTTTGAAACTTGTTTTGAAGGTCATCTTCTGCAGGAGAAGGAGTCTTCTGCTTTCCTTCAAGGAAACAAAAGCTATTTTAGTGGCCTATATATTTATTTTGTGATATCTGACAGTTAAAATGGTGATGAGGCTAGAAATATGGACTTGTGATTGAAGAGCTTGGTTTGTGTATGGAGATGTGTGTTAGGATGAGTTACACCTACAGTTTCTTTTTCTCAGAGTGTGAGGAAGCTGTCCTCACCACTGCTTGGTGACAAGCAGTGTGTCAGGTGGAGCACTGTGGCAACCTAGAGCATCAATTCTCTTCTGTTTAAATCACATTTCTTCTTGGTCCTTGGCTTTCTCCTGTCAGATTTCCCAGTGCCACACACACATGTGATTGCAGAGTCCTAGTTGAATTGTTAGCAGTACCCATTTTGTGTGTGTGTGCATTTACGGAAAATCTCTTTAAAACTTGCTGATTTGATCTGAACGTGTCTCCCTTTCTTGTTTTGTGCTAGTAGCCAGTTATCTTAAGTGTGCTGAAAAGTGATTTTAAATCTTGGTGTAATTGGCAGTAGAACAACCTAATGAAAACTGCAACTTACCTACTTTTTGGAATGAAGTGGAAAATTGTGTCTTGCTTTCTTTGAACTGCAGAGGGTCTTAAGGCAGGAGTATAAGGATAGTAAGCTTCTGCTTACACAGCTGGAGGATTTGTTGGAAGTTGTATGTAAAAACATGGCTTTGCTAGATCTACTTATACTTTTAAACTCTACAAGCAACCTTAATCTAGGTATTTACTCTCAACAACTGTTCTTAGGCAGAATTGCTCCTTTCATTTATACTTCATGACACTCTGCATTGCATGAAGAGAAAAGATAATTTGGACTAAATTAACTGTCCATAATTTTGGGGGTGAAGTATGGTTTTATTTCCTGGTGTGCATATACCAAGAATAAACTTTAAAGCTTTTTAAAAAATCTAATCTCCTTTTCATTGCTGACATTGGGAAGAGCACTGAGAAGAGACTACAGTAGTTGAAGTTTTCTTGTACCTTACAAATCTGAAACAGCAGCAGAGGCAGGAGAAATGTGGTTCCTTGGCTTTGTTATGCAGCAGTAAAAACATTTTAAAAATATGTAAGGACAGTATTGGTTTCAAATGGGAATGCTACTATGTGCTGGAAAAATGGCAGCATTTCAGGGCATAGGTTACATTGCCTTTTCAGTGTTTCGTGTTCTCAAACTACATCAAAGGCTTTGATTTGAGCTCATAGGTGGTATTAGTAGCATCTCCCATTGGGATTGGCCAAAGGTAAAAATATTTAGGGTCTGGAAGCACTTGGTAAGTGGGTGCAGTTCTGTTTTATGGGTATATTGTTACATTGCATCAGTATAAATATTATATATACAGACATCCCTCTGAACTGATAGGTTGCACACAGCAGACGACTTTGTCTTTAGCATCATGGAAGAGATGCGAGAAGTAATTTGCTAGCCTAAAAATAGCCCCTATTTTAATACACTTTTATGAAAATAAACAAGCCCATGGAATTCTAGCATCATGCTGGTACTACAACTGCTTCCTTTTGCTTCTTAATTGAGGAGAAGAAAGAGAATCAGAAAGTAAGCTCTTGTTGCCCATTAAATAGAAAGAACATTTGCATAAATGAGACAGTTTCAAAGTAAAGGCCAAATAGTGCTCATTTTATTATGAGAGAGGAACAGCCTATCATCCACTTCACTTACAATTGCCCTGCCCAAATTTTGAAAGCTTGTTTCTGACCTGTTTACATTAGGGTCTTATTAAGCAAATCTTTATTTGGGAGAAGGGATTTTACGTGTTTATGAATCTACCAACAGATATTTGTTTCTAATTTGTCACTTGTGGCTAACAGTAAGAAGCATGGGAGTTATTCTGAAATATACTAAATACACAACATCTGTTCTCCTCCTCTTCTGCGAAATTTTAGCATAACAGCTATAGAGGTAGTTACTGTGATGGAATGATTTTGCTTTTCCTAAGAAAAGGATATATATTCTCTTCAACTTTTTGGTTTACAGAAGAAAGGAGGAGAAAAGTGGAAAAAGGGAAGACACTTGTCATCCCTAGCTGCTTGAATCACAGAAGTGCCCATCAGCCTTTGTGCATCTCCTCAAATGAAGATGAAAGGAATAATTCCTCTTCTAGTCTATGAACTGTGCCACTCATGCCTTTGTCATTTAGACTATTGCAAACTACCTGACTGCCTTTTTTCCCCTTAAGGTGTAGGAGCCATGTATGTCATTGCAGAATGAGGTTGCCCATTCATTAGGGAGCACTGTGCACACAGTCAGCATTATGGTGTACCTCACAGATTGGTATGCTGCTGCTGACTTGTCTCCCAGTGTAGTTTAAGGCACTGTTTTTGGCAGATGAGTATGTTACTTAGATTGGGGCTAGTATTCTCCTGTTTGTCTTCCCATGTGATGCAGTAGCACTTACTGGCAGTTTCTCCTTAGGGAAATACAGGCTGCTAGGGAATATACTGCCTAAAGTCTTCAGGACACAGATCGGTCCTGTCTCGGTCATGTAGTTTCTCTTGATGAAGCCTTAAAGAGTGAAGGTTGCTCTAGACTTCCTGTGTAATTAATAAGAAGAAATGGACATTTCCCCAGCATGATTCAGGATTCCTGTGTTGTGCATCACTTTTGCAGGTGATTCATTGTCTCTTTCCTACTGTGTGTTTTGAAAAGGGAACTGTGGCTCATTGTTCTACTGTTTAGAAGACCCAGATAGATGTCTGAAATTTGCCTACAGCATCAGAAGGAGGGTCAAGCCAGTAGCAGCAGCATGTGAGCAAACAGATCTGTGGTTTTTGATTGTGATTTCTAACTGCTTCTTAAAGCTTGAGAGTTCAATAGACAGTGGAAATCTTGATTATAGTAGCACTGCTAGTCTTCAATAAAATTTATTGAATTTTGAAGTTTATACTGCAGGCTGGAGCAAAGTTTTTCCCCTCTCTTATAGCTGAGACTTGAAAACTAGTTCTAAACTTACCCTTTTTCAGGCAGCTGAATACCTTTAATATTTCTTCTGCCTTGCTGGTGAGGTATAATGCTAAAGGAGCTGCCGTTGGATGTCAGTACAATCCTGAAGTCTCCCAATGTGTTTAAAAAAAGCATTTGTGTGGAGGCCCTTATGCAGCTGAAAATCTCACCAAGAATTTGGCAGAAATCTCAATGTCGGAAGATGTCAGATTCCTGTGCAGTGAGATGTTTACTGGTTCACTGTTTTATCTTTGGCAGCTGCTTTTGCACTTGATATCTTCAGCTGTTTTTGAAGCTTTTACAAAGAATAATTATTCATTTCATGAAATGGATCTATTTTACCCAACCAACAGGGCACTGATTGACATATTTCTCTGGCAACCTCCTGTTGTTATCAGAGCTGTGTTCACTTTTCCGGGGTTGCATTCACTGGGTCACTACAACTTCCTGGGCCGTGGTTTTATTGCATGATCTACTGATGTGTGGGGTGACTGTTTTCAGTTATTCCTGTGGAAACATTAGGGTCACCGAGCTCTCTGGGAGATGGAAGCAACCTGAGTTTTCCTGTTTTCTGCTGGCAGTGAGCACTAATGTAGGTGTTTCAACAATCTTTTCACAGGAATACAAGCTGTTGTACTGATGACCTATAGATAGGCAGCAACTTCACTGTGTCACATTTCAAGCAGTGTTTTCTTTGTTGCCAGGGCAGATTACTGTAAAAAGCAGTAGCCAATGGACTGGGTTTTACCTCCCTACAAGGCAAAATTCCACTAAATCAATGGAGCTTTCTCAGATATCGATTATGTGAGGTTGAGATACTGCCTAAAGGTTCCGCTCATAGGGTTTTGTAAATGAGCTCTATAAATTCATGAAAAAGGTTTCACTGCAGGCTACCAAAGCATTTATTATTTTTTACAAGTTCAGGTCAAGCACACATTCTTTTGTGAGTTTGAACGTGTTCACTTGCTCTTTGAATAAAGTAACACCTGAATACACTTGCATGCTGCTCTGCACCCTCAAACCAGTTATTTTGTGATGTGCTTCTGGATGCTTACATATGCATACCAATTGTTCACTGGTATATGTGTTCACTTGGTTCAGCTTTTGCATCAGTGCACAGCAGTACATTTAGCCAGAAAAACATGGTGAACTTGGGTCATTCCCGAGTTTAGAGCTGAATGGGAGGAAAATATTTAAAAAAATGAAATGGGGCATATGTGGTGTATACATTTTATTTTATTGTTCCAGTTGGCCCAATGAGGGGGAGACAATGGGGAAATGAGAAGTTCTTCAGGTTTGTTTTGGGTCCAAAGAATAGTTATACATGTATTTAATTCCAGTTTAAAAGATAAGCTGTATATTTATTTTCAGTGTTGTAGAGTATACATACATTCTAGTTAACTCACCACATTTTTTTTAGCATGATATTCTAACCTGCTTGACCACTAACCTGGCTGGCTACCAGGAGAATTTTCAAACTGTTGACTCATATTGCTTCCATATGTAACTTAAACCACCTTTTCCCACACTAGATGCAGCTTGAAGGTTAGCTGCCTTGTTTTTTCAGGGCAGGGAACAGCATATTTTGAACTGAGTCAGCACATATAATAAAGGAAGTAAATCTTGGCTATTATTAACTTTTTGGGATCTAATGTAATTTTTATTGAAATCTAGTTCCAAATCAGGAAAGTACAACAGGTTTTGCTGTGCTCTTCTTCCCCATGAGGTTTAGAAGTCTTCAGCATACATAGCCATGGCTCATCTTTTCATTTTTGTACCTTTGTGAGGACAGATCTTCATAGCTGCCATTTATGGTGGGGTTGTTTTTTTTTTTTTTGTTTGTTTTATGCCATCTGAAGATTTGGGCACATGAGTTGCTCTGTGTGTGGGGACCTGCTGTTCTGAGGATGTGAGTAATCAAGTGGGAAGTGACACATAGGCTGCCTGCTGTGTTGTATGAGTGAGCACCTATATATAGGTGAAGCCTAAATGTGGTTGGAGCTCCTATTCATAGTTGGAGCCCATGTTTTGTCATGCAGCAAAGGACAGGTAGAACAGCTTGTAGAATTGTTTTACTATCCAGAGTCCCACACCAGAGCGATAGCTGCCTCTGCTACATACAGCTCAGGGGCAAGGAGAAAGAGCCTTCTCCTATATGGGAATGGGGGAGACCATGTTAGTAGAAGGATGATGGTGGAGGCAGCAGCTGTGTGAGACCTTACAGGTTTGCATTCAAAAAAACCCCCCAACCTTGTTGAGGTCTGTGTGTGAAAAGCAGTATGTGACATTGCTGCAATTCACCTACTCAACTCAGTTCTTTTTTTTTTTTTTTGTGATCAAAAAAGAAAGTGAAGCTAAAAAGAAAAAATAGTCTCCTGTACTGTAACCTTTGTATTTCTGTAGCCAAATGTGAGTGTTTTGCTCAGTTCAGGGGATATGAGCACAGAGTTGAGTGTGTTTTTAAGCCTAACGATGTGAATAGTGTGAAGTCAGTAGGAGTGCCATGTTGGACAATAACATTTTTAGCACATGCTCAAAACCCAAACCAAAAGGATACATTGATTTTTTCAGAGATGTACAAGATAACAAACTTTTCACTTCAAATTTTTTATTCTAGTGTTTGTGTGTAATGTTTATGCTTGCATTGAATGGGGTTTTTTTTTCAGCTGAAAATGTTGAAATACAGATTTCTTCACATTATATAATTTTGGTTGTTTTACTTTGCTTTACTTTTGCAATCCCACAGCAGATGAACTTTATGATGGTGTCATCAGGCTTTGCTGGATTCTAGTTTGCAGAGACCAAATGTAGCCTTTGCTGAGAGATGGCTCAGAAGAAAACAGAATATGGCTTCTCATGTTTTTTTTTTTACTCCAAAAAGCATGTTGGAGTTTTGTGCTGTATAATTCTTTAGGTATTTGGATTAACTCTGATAAAATTATAGGTGGTTGTAAGGGAGTTTATTGTGCTTATAAATTGTAGTGGGGCTCCCTGTAATTTGTTATAATTAATTCAAGAGTTCAAGGGCAGAAAATCAAGATCAGGTTGTGGCATGCCTTCCTTTCTTGCTAAAGCATGCCATTACTGGCCTTTTTATTTAAAGTTTCACTTTGTGTTTGTGGGTTTATTTGAACTTGGAGTATGCAAAAAGTATAGTGCACTCTTAACAAAAAGTACCAGTACAGAGGATGGACCTGTTGTGGTTGGGAGGTTTCTTTTAAATATAGAGAAATTGGTGGATACTGTAAAGCTGCATCTGCTGGCTAAGCCTCTTATGGAAGGAGAGCACGTTTTGGAAGACTTGTGTCATGTCTGCAGGCTGCAACAAGGCCTGGGTTACATGTCTGTGCTTGTGTCCCATCAGAAATGGCAGGAAAAGAAAAACACTGGAAGAGCACTTCTTTACAGTCCAAGTTCCGTCTTTTGTTGCCAATAAGGATGCTGAGTGTGATGCTGTTACCTCCTGTCTAACTGCTGAGGGTTTCACTGGCCATCCATTTAACACTGGATACCAAAGACCCACAAGACTTTGATACCAGGCTATACTGGAAGCATATACTACTTATATGTGAGAGGCTATAAAGTCCTCCTGAACAGTCATATTTCCATTTGTAATACACATATGCTTTTCTTTAAGTGCTCAGTTTTGCTGCAGAAATTTGACTTTTTTCTTCTGGCATGAATCAGTCAATAACTTTATTGCTCTGAAAATACTTTGCATTTACTTTTGAATTCTTCTATCTCTGTAATCACTTGGAGGAGGTGGAGATCTGAAATTTTAATTGACTGGGGAACACATGCAAACAAACAACCTTTCACTAATAAACTGCTGAAACGGAGATGGTAAACAACAAGCAAGCAGTGCAAAAGTTTCATCAGACCATTTTTAGGTGTGTAAAGGATTTCCTGCTCTAGCCAGAAGTTGACTGTGTAGCTGGCCCTTAACGTTTGAGAGGCCTTAGCCTTTGGTAGGAACTTCACTGGTCAAATGTGGTAGCTGTCCCTTCATGGTGTTCCTCATTGCAGCTCACTGAGGAAGCCAGGCATCCAGGCTGTGCATTGTTTGTCCTTATCTCACAGGTTGCATATCAAAACAAATGGGTAGAGACCATCATTGGGAAGTTAGCTTGTTTTGGCCAAATCACCTCTTCTCCCCCTCTTCTCCCCTTCAGTTATAAAGTGTGGCTTTCAAAGAGAGAGATTGAGTGATATGTGCTTTCATCTATGCTCCTTTTTTAGTCCTGTGTGTGAATATGTTGTTATCCCAGCATTGTTCTGTCTCATTAGGAAAAAGGAAAGGAATGACACAAATTTTCCCATGTATTTAATTTATTTTGGTTTTAGTTTCAGTCATGTGTTCCATCCAGCTGCTGAAGAAAACCAGGATGTAGGCAGTTGGATGCTGCTTTTGAACAACCTCGTTTCTTAGTTACCTGAAGCTAACCTTGACCTACCCTGTAAGGTTGTTATGATCAAAGAATCCTTACCCTAGAAAATGTTATGACTGTGTTTTTAGTATTGGCATTGACAGTTTGAGCTTCTGAAGGAATTTCCTCCTGCATGTGTGACAAAGACTCTTTCTTCTCCTCTATTTTTTTCTGGCAAGTCTGCTGATCTTCCTGAAGATCTGTGATAGGGCGTGGTAGACTTGTTCTCAATAATACCGGTCCAAAAATATGTTAGTGGAAGCACTGCCGTTGCTTTTTATATTCTAACACAAACCCCAGATAAATGGCTATTGTCTAGTACTGTGAAAAATCAGACTTGCGCTGGGAGAGAAGTTGATGAAATTCCAGAGGAGTGAACTAGAGATGTTCCATTTATCAACACCATCTAAATTTTGAAAGTGGCAAAGATGAGACTTTAGCACTGTGTTACTAACAATGACATCATCAATCTATGTACCTCTTTTTTTTTTTTTTTTTTTTTTAAAGAGACTTTAGATTAAGATGTGCTGATTGAATCCTTGCATCTAAAATGTGTTTCAGCATGCTCAGGCTCAGGAGTCATAACACCATCTTTGCCAATATACTGGATATTGTATCTGAAAAGAATGTTGTATCTGCCTGCCTTTCTTGCCATATAAAATCCAGTCCAAGTTTGCTGTCAGATTTGTTGCAGGATATTGAGTGACCCATTGAAATGAGCAGCATCTAATAAGGAGTGCTCTGGATTGAGAGTTGGAAACAAAATCTGCATCTCTCAAATCCGCCATGGATTCCTGCCCAAGTTTACATGAGTAGCTTTACCAACCATGTACCTCAGATACTCTATAAAATTGGGCTAAAGATCACTAATACATTTAAAACATGTTTTTCTTAGGCAACCAGTGAGGGTTGTCTCAAATATGTAATAGATAAATAGAAATCACTTCTTGGTCATTATCAGTTGGTTCCTTTGGTTACCGACTGAAGAGGTAAGTTCATCTAACTCAGAGGCTGAGAAAATGTGAAAGACACTGTCCTTAAAATAAAAAATGGGCTTCTGTTTCGAATGTAGCAAATGGATATCTGTGGAATCCTGTGGCTAAATAGTACCACAGCAAAAATCATGGCAGGTTTTAAGGTGTGAGGTGTAAAACAGACACATCAATATCAAATCTAATGCTTAAAATAATTTTAGTAAATGATAAAAGGCTTCTGTTCTGGAGAAACTCCTTCCCCTGTGGGCACACTATTGTGTAAGTGTATATTGCAGCATCTATATTACCATACTAAGAGAAACCCAAATGAGCTGACTTGGACTATTGTAACTCAATGAGACTTTTATTGTGCTCCTAATTTTAGAAGATCATATTGTACTCTAATTGCAATTATTTTTTTTTAAGTTGAAAAAAGAGCTAAAATTCTTGAGCTGAACCACCTGTGGACCCATTTCATTCTCCTTTGAGTCCTAAAAGCTTCTTATTTTGATATAGGAAATTGTAAAGCAGTCCTCTTTTCCTCCAGAGAAGAAGTTAAGCTACATAGCTGTGCAGTTATCCAGTAGATAGGCTTGATGCCAAAATGGTACCTAATGAGTTATAAAAAAGTTGGTCATGCCAGTAATTGCATCATTAGAGATTATTTTAAAGGAGTTGTACCTCTTGAGTAACTAATACATGTTTTGAAGTGCTTTGTTTATTTTCAGATACACTAAAGGTAAATATTTATTGGTACTGAAACTCTAAAGTATTTATACCAGCTTGAAACTTCCAGATAAAACACACTGATCAAAGAAAAAGCTTTTAAAGTTGTTTCCTGCTGCACTAGAGATAATGTGTATATTCCTGTCCCCTGATGTACAGAGATGGAAAGTAAAACTAGGGAAAAATAACAAAAATGCAGACAAATCACATTACAGTATTCAAAGAGTATTAGTCCTTATTAACTTGATCCTTTCACCTTTTTGTATAAAATATACAGTTAGATTGTAAATCCCTTGGACAAAAAGCATTTTTTTCTTCTGTTTTTGTACAATTCCTAGCAGATTTGGATGCTGCTTGATTACCAAGGCTGGTATATCTGACAATAGTGAGTAATTATTAAGGTAAGGAACTACTTGCTGTGTGGTTCTATGTGGAATCACTAGTAAGAAAATTCTGAAGATGCAGTGTAATTACTCTGAAAACCTAACTCATATTCTTACTTTTGTAAACAAGCCTTTAATGTCTCTACAAAGATCTCACTTGCAGTATTGATCAGGCCAGGTTCTGTGTGGCTTGCGATATCTGAAACATTGGTTGTTGAAAAGAATGGAAGTTGGTGAAATTAATCGAACTCTTTTCTGCATGTATAAAATAGCAACGGTGGTTTTATATCAGATAAATAATGGTGATGGAAGGGTACAATGAATTCAGTGACACTATACAAACACTCACTTTTTTTTTTTTTTTTAAGAGACAGGAGAACAAATGTGAACCCTGATCTTGGGAGGTCCATGCAGAATTGTATGGGCAAATGGAGTTTCCCTACATTTACACAGCTGTAGTAGAATCTGAATATTACAATTAAATTTTAAACCAGTACCCTTATCTCCTGCTTCTATTGGATTTGTGTTGTTTTGGGTTTGTTGTTTTTTTTTTTCTCTCATGCCGTGCGAATTGCTAAAACACAGATGTTTATTCTGGATTTGAGATGTTGTCTTATAGTTGTCCAGTCGCAGCTTCTTTAATCTATAAAAAGTGTACTTTTTGATGCAATACATGCAAATATACTTTTAATGTTTTGTGTGTTGGCTAAACAGAGTTGTGGGAAATGATATTGCTATAATGATGGCTTTGCTCAGACTTGTTGTCCACTCCCATTCCCCTTGGAATTAGCTACAGGCTGGCAGACTGCAGTAGCCTTTATTGTATTGAATACACAATGGCTCTGCTAAAAATGTTTAACCCAAAGTGGGTAATGAAGGTGAGTGTCTTTTCTGCCCTGCACTCCCCTAGTATGCCAAAATGGCTCTGTGATTGAAGCTTTGTTAGTCTTAATTTTGAATTTTTGGCTTTTATTATTTGGAGTGCCGATTGCAAACTTATCTTTTGTCCACTTTCCATTTGCTTTCCCAACTAAACCACCTCATAGAAGGCTTATGAAATGCATGTTTTATCTGCTGTCTTGGAACAGCTTTCCTCAGTGAATCTATAGTTGAAGCATTTTTAAAATGTTTGATTTCCCTCAAATTATAAATCTACTTTTGCAATCCAAGCCAACAAAGAGCAGTCTCAGCTAGCATATTGACATAATAACAGCATTTAACGTAATTTCAGATGGAGGAGCCTCATCCCTGACAGAATAGGGGCCAATTGCTTCTCTCCACTGGCTGGGCTGGGAGCCTGACCACAGTTTTGTAGCATGGCTGAGCCATGAATCTGTGGCTGGTGGAGTTATTAGAGCCTCGTAGTGGAGTTTCCTCCAGGACATGCTCCTTCTTCGCCTTGACAGTTGAATTAGCCACCCTAGTTCATGCCTTGGGAAACGACATGTTCCGTTTCATGCTTTATATAACTACATTAAAAAGAGATACTGGAGGACTTCTTAGGTGGTTGTCACTTGTCACTGTCATTCAGGGGCAAAGATGAAGCAGGTACAGTCCACAGGTTTCTGCCTCAATCTTATTCAGTTTGTTTTGGCACTTCCATTGAAACAGGTGCCAGAAACATGGTGGGTGATTGCATTTCAGAGCATTAGCCTATGAAAGCTGACAATTTTTTCCATGAGGTTTTTCGTCATGGTTACACTAGTTAATGTCAGAGCACTAATTATGTATGTCCTTTAAACTCTTACTGCATGTCAATCTACAGTATATAATAAATTCTAAACTTACTAGATAATCTTTAAGATCCCTTCCAACCTAACCCATTCTGTGATAGCAAAATATTCATAATAAGATTTTTATATACAACCTCTTTCTGTTGATTGGGTGAGATTGCCTGCAGATGGGTGTATTTCTCAGATTGTGGGTGTTGTTTGCTGTCCTAATTTTCCTAAAGTATTGGCAACTAAACCCCCACATTATGTTTCTTTTGAAAGTCTAGGTTGTAATGTTTGATACTGCAGTAACTGATTGACATTGTATTTTTTGTGATGCTTACTTAAGTAATTCTTTCTGTGGTTTATAGTTATGTGGACACTGTGGTTGAAATTGTGGCCCCATGGAAGCTGGTGACATTCTTGACTTCTGTAGAACTAGGATGTCACTGTAAGAGTTTACTCTGATTTGACTTTCATGTAGTCTCTTAACTTGTGTTTAACAATAGCTCTAACTTTATGACAGATGTGGATTTTACTCTTCTTGTTAGACCAGAATGTGTAATTCACATTTATATGTAGCATGGGCACCGATAGCTGCTTTTGGGATTACAAGTTTGGAAGACCAAATTCAGCAAGCACTTGCTCACCTGCATACTTGATAAAGTAGCTTATGTCAAGCTTTTATGAAAACATGAGTATTTTCAGAATTGGAATTTAGTCATTGCAAAGCTCATTTTTCTCTTAGACCGAGCGAGTGTGAAACTTGTGGCTGAAGCACAGGGCTCAAGCTGAGAAGCCGTATGCTTTTTGCATTGCTTCTCTCAATAAAATTTCAAAATCCCCTGAAGTTTTAATCTTTATTAGGCTCTGTGAAAGCTGAATCTGAGCATTTTAAATGAGATTATATTTTTCTAATATTGCAACACAGAATGAAATGGTAACATTTGCAAGTATAGTTAAGGTAGTGAAGTCTCTGCAACAGGGGTGATGTTATAGTGGTTCTCCTTTCTGATTGGGCTGGGAAAGTAACTTACATTCTAAAACAAGAGCAGAACAGTTTCTTTGCTAAAAGGTGCAAAGGTAAGGTCAGATGTGGTGTGCTGGTTGCAGTTGGGCCCAGTTAGGAGTTTACTGCATATAGACTTTGAACTGCTCTTTGCTGTCTACCTCACAGAAGTTGCAGTTTCTGGGACTGGGGCTCATAACTTGGGCCACCCAGATACATCTCAGGGTTGGGAGCATGAGGCTGAGTGCACACATGGACTGTGGCTACACTGGTACAGTACCTTGACTTTTGGGCTCAGACCTGATGAGGAGTTGCATGTCAGCAGGGAAGGAGTTGTGTTTCATCTTAGATGAGACCAGTTACATATGTCTGCACCAAAAGTTTAAGCTAATTATCATGAGATCAGTATGTTTCTGTAACTCAACTGTATAACAAAGCTATCTCCATGGGGCTTTAACCTGATATGCCAAAGGGAGTGCTACCATATCCATGCAGCTTTGACCAACTTGTGGATTTGGTCCAATTTAGTGGAGAAGGGGATGTATGGATGGGAACAGTAACTTGTTAAGGGTTTTGTGAAAAGCTTCCTGTTTGTCTTAATCTACTCTACTACAAGTGTAAGGCCGAATGTGTGAGTTCTGTTGGTGTGGTTAATTATCACAGTTTGTCTTGTGATTAGCTACTGCAGATTAGAAAGTGCATTATATTAGAAGGTGTGTTTGCTTGATTTGTGTGTCTAAGTCATCCTTACACAGGAAAGATGCCAATTAAAAAAACTTTTATATGGACCATAGTTAAAGTTACATCTGCAGGCCAATGTATGTTGCTAAAATTCTTTGTCTTCAATCAAAATGGTGACACTGGAGCAAAAGAGTAGAAGAAATAAGAAACAGCCTCTTTTTTTTGCATTGATGATTGCATTGTGTTCAGTAACTTCTATAAATGGAAGCACTAATCCCAGCAGAGATGCTTCTTCTATGTGATCTAGGGAACACAAATTAGAACTTGTTATTTTCGTTTTCATCCACCTGGAAGCATTGTACGTGTAGAAATTGTATTAATTTGTTTTGGTAATGTGGAGCTTCTGATGCCAGGTGCAGACTGCTGTTTAACAGCCTGACCCGTTTGGGGTGAATTTTTCTTTCTTTCAGCACTCTTTTTTTTTTTTTTCTATAGGAAATTAGCAAACACATGGGTGTTATAATTCATACTCTTTTTTTGTTTGTAGATACCAGTATTACCTACAAGTGAAAAAGGACGTTCTTGATGGCCGATTAATTTCTTCATTTGAGCAGGGAATTCGACTGGCTGGCTTGGCAGTGCAAGGTAAGATGACGTGACCCAAAAGCCTTTTTCCAACAATGGCTCTTTTGGTTTGTTGTCTGGGCACTAACTAAGGCCTTGTATGACTCCTACTCACAACAGCTGGATTTTCTATTGAATTAAAAGTGCATGGGTGGACTGCTGTTGATGAAACACACCCTCAGGGAGGGAATGATGGACCACATCACAGTGTTCAACTTTCCTATTTGTAAAATTTGTGTAAGTGAATCTGAACAAAACTCCAATTCTTCCAACCCTGACTACAGAGTACTTTGAAATAATGAATTTGCTTCACGTTCTCTGCTTTTAAATGCAAATTACATCAAAGAGCACAGCAGCAGCTTTAATTTTGCCTTTAATTAAAAACTCATTTTGCTGTATAGTGCTATGTGAAGTATGAAAGAGCACATAGCTCTAATTGTTATGTGAGTTATAAATTAATAATAAACTACTTCTTACAACGTGATTTTTACTCTGAGTCTCCTAAGGACATCAATAAAAGTGGGATTGTATAATGTATATGGGCACAGGAAGAAGTCCTATATTTGAATAAAGTATGTTTCAGTCTTTCCATAACTGACTGTGAGAACCTAAGGTAGAGTTTCAATAATTGTGCTCTGTGCATGCTCTCTCTGAGTGTGAAGGGGTAAATGTATACATAAATAGCAAACATGGAGGTCTGATTCTGTAAATTAAAGGTTTGGTCAAGAATAAGGTTAATATGGTCTTTTCTAGAGCAGTAGAAATACAATTTTAGTATCTTATCTTGGTTAAAAATTTAAGGAAATAAGTGTTTCTTGTCAAATCTTGAAATGTTTGATTATTAAAGGAAAATTTATGTATAAGATTCCATAATGAATCTTTCAGTTTAGGTAAATGAAGATTTTCTGGTTAGGTCTGAATAGATACTGAATATGTTTCACTGGTCCTGTGTTTTTGAAGCTTTTTTCTAATTTTGAGAGCAAGTCAATCCTATTATTCCTGACATTGTATTACTTCATTTGTCCTTTGCATGTGATGCAACCAAAGGTATTTGAAATACTTATTTCTTTTAAACCTACATGCCCATTTTGATTTCTTTCTGTTTATGTTAAAACATAACTCTGAGGTAGAAACAAAATGAAACTGCATTTTTGGCATCCTGCGATATGTGAAATTGTCTAGAAGCTTTGAAAGGAGGTTTAGATAATATGATTTATGTTGGGGATTTCCATCTTCTATAATATGAGAATCTTGTAGATGGCCTTTGATGCAGTTCAATTAATATAAAATAAAAACCTCCTGGCAAGATATTCTTTTGATATAAGCTGTTGTGTATTTAACAGATAGATAAATATAGGCATTGTTTTGGTTTTTTAATATAGCTTAGCCTTTAGGAAGCATTTTCCAAACTCCATGGTTTCAAGGACATTTAGACAAGAATCCTCAGCCTGACATATGAGTGAACGTGAGCATGGAGGTGAAAACCTGTTCAAGAGATGTAGGAGAAGTAGAACAGCAAGTAGAAAGGTGTGCACCAGTCAGTTAAACCAACACAGTGCCTGTACTGTTATGTTGGCTGCAGAAGGATAATCCCGCCCCCATGTCACTGTTGACAATTTTTAATAAAATTGACTACTGGATTTTAACCTTATAGGCTGTAAAATTAAGCCTCTTTTGTACAACTGTGTAGAATTGTGGCAGAGGTAGGTTAAATTTTTTTTTTTTTTTTTTTTTTGGCCCGTTCAGGGCCAGAAGTGTTGGAGAAGCAAAAAAGGTGCACCATTTTTAAAGAGGCTGAGCAGTCCCAGCCTTTTTAAATGGGGTTGAGTTCAAGAAGGCTACAGAAAAAGAAACTCTTGCACTCTGGATGGTTAAGCGTTGCAAATGGTCATTATATTACAGATCAAAAGAAAGAAATTACTTGTTGGCTGTTATTTGATCTATGGTAACAACACTATTATTTTCAGATCTTCATACTAAAAGCTGAAGTACAAGCAGAAATCCTTGTGCTGGGTTGTGGCTTCAGAGAGAACTTGCCCACTTGAAATTAAGCATCCGTGCAAGGTTGAGTGTGGTCTTAACATGTGTGGAAAGTGCCCAAATGAGTAATTGTGTTGTTTTTTCCAGCGGATTTTGGAGACTATAATCAGTTTGAGTCTCATGACTTCCTCCGAGAATATGTGTTGTTTCCTATGGTGAGTTCCTTTTTCATCTCTTTTATGGTCTTTTATGAATAATTTCTCCATGCCTCAGAGATGGCTTTTTTGATAACAGAGTAAAAGTACCAGAGCTGAACTAATAGTAGTGGAAATAACTTTTGCTCCCCAAAACCTGCAGTGTACTTGATTGCAGCTGAATGATCCTACACTATGGAAGGTCAGCCCAATTTCAGTTCCTATTGAGCCTCCACCAGGAACAGGCATCAACAAAGGAAACATATGCCTTCAAAAAAAAAAAGAATTTACAGCTATTTAAAAAGGTGTATATTAGCAGTACTGTTGTATTAGTAATGTGGCATATCAAGGGGACATAAGGGCTGCTGATGTAGTAAATGTTGTGTCGCAGGGCAAACCATGCAGCCTTTCTTCAAGAGAATGTGGATTTATATCAGCTGACTATTGGACTGAAGTGAAGCGTGAATCAGGTCTTCTCAAGATGTTCTCAAGGGACTGTGCTCTAAATCTGGGTTAAATTTGCACTGGAAACTAATAAATAGCTTCAATGCTTAGGAAAGGAGTTTAGATCACTAATGATGCTGGAAATTTGGTGACACATCAAGCACTTGGAGTCCATGACATAGAGGCTCTGTGGGAGGTCGGATTAGAGAAGAAAAAAAAACCCTGCTGAAGTTAAGGCTGACTTTATCTTAGATGAAAAAGTCCATCAACGTGAGTTTTGAGTGTAAGCTTCATAAAATATAAAAGATCACTGAATTCTTTCTAACTGGAAAAAATATTTGGAAGCAGGGTGGGGTTCCCATGCCCTGAATTTAGCTGCCTGGCAGTTAAGGCATCTGGTTTCCCTCTGCAATTAGTGGAGCGGTAGAGGGAGAATGATTCATCTCACTGTAATTTGAAGGCCTGAGAAAGGCACTTCCAGAAGCATTTCATCCCACGTACCAGTGCTCTTTGTACAGGAACTGTAGTGGACAGTCCATTCTTAAGTCCAAAAAGGTAACATCTGCACAGTGTCCTGAAGTGAAAATGCAATTTTGAGCCAGTAGACAGTTTAATACCACCTGAAAGACTCAGCAGGAAGAAGGGTGATTAATGAATGTAGAGAGATATGAATATGCCTTGTATAGAATACACATATAGAATGTGGCTTCAGTATTGACCTTTCAGTAATAAACTTCTGTTAGCCTGACTAGTGGAGCAGGATTTCTCTGGTAAGCCACTTCATCTATTGATAACTAGTTGATGATGTTGCGTATAGTTGGCAAAGTCGTGTATGAGAGCCTAAATAGGAAAGAAGATGGCTGCAAATATATACAGTGAAATGTGTTGTCAGGGTGTCACTTTGTAAATTACTGAACTTCTGCAAAGTTCTTTCAATATAGAATGAATCATAGAATGGTTTGGGTTGGAAGGGACCTTAAAGACATCTAGTTCCAACTCCCTTGCCATGGGCAGGGGAATCTCACACTAGACCAGGACGCTCAATGCACCATCCAGCCAGGCCTTGAACACTGCCAGGGATATACTGATACTATTTTTCTATTCTGAAAAAAATCGGGGGAGGCTTTAGGTCTCTAGATGAGCTTTCAGGTGCTTAATGTCTCTGTGATTCAGCATTTTACTCTTTGGGCCCATCTCTTAAAACCTCTGATTTTGAGTCAAGTGCCTCCCTGCTGGTGTGATCTTCTGTTTTGTGAGTGCTCACTTTGTGATATCTTGTGTTTCATCCATGCTACTGTTACTACATTGAAGATCATGGGCAAAGTGTCTGCTTCCTACAGCCTTTGGAAGCCTACTCTTAGCTCAACTGTTTCTCTAGATATTTCTTTAGCTACTTGTCTTGGCTCTTCTCGGGAGCAGTAGATAACATAATAGTAAATATTTCACTACAAGGCACTTCAGTAACAGTTGCTAAGTGCTGCAGATACAAACTAGTCCCTAAGCAAGTGGGAGGATTTGAGTGAATCCTGGGCATAGAAAAAGGACGTAGAACAAGAACATTGCTATAAATTCATTAGTGAAGTGAGCTTGTGGATGAGGGAGGGGCAGCTATGTTTGTGCTATTTGATCTTGTGAGGCTACAATGTGTGTCAAATGGCATTTCTTCAGCGGTGAAAAGAACAAAGTTATGTACACAGTACACCCCACAGGTGTGTAGCTGTGCATAGGCATGCACCATGCCATTTTTCATTAGCATGCTACCACTTTCACATTTTTTTGTGTCAGAAGCAAATATCAGAGGGGAGGGCCCCACTGAGCAAGAAGTGGTGTATTTAAGTACATTACAGGCAGCCTTCAGGCTTTTTTAAATAAAAGTAAGAACTTTGAGGTTTTGCAAGAAAGCTTTCCAGCTTCCTTTTTTTGGCCTTGAATTTATGAGCTGACTTCCTTTATTAAATTACTCCCAATTATTTCAGAATTGTTTCCACCACACTTTATTAAATGTGCAGAATATAAAATTTCTGCTCAGAAATGTCTTGCAAGCATAAAGCCTGTTTTATTGCATATTTGAAGAGGTAGCAAAACTTTCAATCCCTTTAACATGAGGAAGAGACAAAAATATACTCATGAGTTCATTATTCATGGTCTGTGTACCATTTTTGGACTACTTTAAAAGCTATATATTAATTTGTAGATTTCCAAGTGTTTTTAAAGACTTCTTTGGCCCTTATCCAGGAGAAGATCCTTTATCTGTGCTCTATACTCTGTTCTCTATTTTGGAATAATAAACAACTTACCCCTGTTTTTAAAGATATCATTTACCCTCCCAAAAAAAGTTATAAAATAATCAGAACTCTTGTCTTCTCCTTGCACATTTTTAGCATCCCATGCTCTGAATTTTAAATCTAGTTACTGATAGGTTCTCTTTCTGTAACTACCTAGAAGAGCATGAACTGTAAACAATCTCAAAATATCTGCTGTTGTAATTTCTGTGTACCATTTTGTCCCCTTTCTCTTTGGTTGATTAGTTTTTGATGCAACTTCATATTCTTACAGGATTGGACCCAGGATGAAGCTGTCCTGGAGGAGCTGACTCAAAAGGTTGCTCAGGAGCACCGGACTCACAGGTGAGCTGGACATGTTAAAGTTCGGATTTTTTTATTATTTTTCTCGTCCCTCTAGTACTTCCCTGCCTCTCCCATGCATTCCTGGCAGTGTTTAACTAGCCTATATTCATGTTACTATTATGCTTTGGCTCACTGGATTTTTAATTAATCTATCACCAACAAATATCTGCCTCTTGTAAATGCAAAATGGCAGAGGAACTTAATCCCAAATAAACGAGCTTTCACACCCATGGGTTTAATAAGCACCTGTAACTCTACCTGTGCTATGTTGTAGACTCCTTTTTATTTTTGATTTCATTTAAATCCTGATGGTGAAAGACACTGTGACTTGATCAGGGGTGATCTCTTCAAGAGAGGTGGGAGTGCACATGCTCCCAGTGTAATGGAAACAAAAATAGCAGGAATTGGGGTTTAAGTCTCATGGAGAAGACACAGTATAGTGCTACTAGTTAATGAGCTAGGAGTGTGTGCATTAGTCCTTCAGTAAAAAACCTTCTTTGTGAGAAGTCTTCTTTTATGTTGTCCAGGTGTTTTGGTGATGGAAGTATCCAATCCTGTAGAGTGCTGTTCTGAGAAAAATGGCAGTGTCCATATGTCATGTGCAATAGGAATGTTATCTGAAGGATGCAACATTGCCTGTTACATGACAGAAAGTGGGTGTAAAAAGACGAATACCAATGTCTGAGTCTTAGACCATTCTCAGTCTGAGCTTCAAGGCGAGCCTTGGCCTTTGATGCAACCAAAGGGAGAGCTTCCAAGCTGGCCATGAACAGGCCTGGTTCTGTTCTCTTTCTGCCAAAAACACATGGGCTGCTTGTGTGATCTTGGTTGACTCACAGGCCTGAAAGGAAGGATTTCCCACCTGCTGTGCTCTTTAGTGCTATTTCTGCAACACAAAGAAATAATTCCCTTCACTTCAGCAGGTAGATCATATTCCACCTCCTTTCTCTCAAGTATTTGTCTGGGCTCTCTATTTCTGTTTGTAAGCTGTGATAAGGAGTACCAAAGAGGAGAAAAATTAATAGTGGCCTTCTTTTGGAGCAAGGTCTTTAAACCTGCAACCTATTCTGACCTGCTTTTGAGAATTGAAATCTGTCTGAATTCCTGAGCTGTGACAGGAGCATGTGTAGACATGTGTGTAAAACTTTTCAGCTGGTTTGTTCTCTCCTGCAAAAGAGAATCTGTTTAACTTTTGGATTTAGTGCCTGTGTTTTTAAACAGCCAACTTGAAAATGTATGTCTTTCCTTTTAAGTCATTTTAAGAAACTTCAGTGGCCTTATATACTATTCAGGCAAATTAGGAAGCCTATGACTCAAATCAACCATCCAAAACTACCCACAAGCTGATGCAATGGCCTGATAAAGCCTGGAAAAGATCTGAAGTGTACAGAAGCTGAGTAATGTGATCAGTTCAGTTTGTTCCTCCTGTAATTTGGACTGTGCTTTGTAACTTACCTTAGTGACATTTAGTAACATTTCCCCCTTTGCTGATTATGATCCTAGTGCCGAAAGTTAGTTTGGTGTTGTGCATTTCTACGCAGCTTCTCCAAAGTGTCTTTTCAAGTGGTTTGTGAAACTCCCTTTTTTTTCCACTAGTATTTTTTTATATGTGTGTGATATTGAACTATTTGCTCCCTTTTGTTAATCTAATTGCAGTGGCATTACAGCAGCAGAGGCTGAGTTAATGTACATCAATGAAGTGGAACGTCTGGATGGGTTTGGACAGGAAATTTTCCCTGTGAAGGTATGTTAGTGTATATTATAAAGGAACCTCTGAATCAAATGATGCAGAACTCTGCAGCAACCTTTGTAACGTGTGCAAGTCGTGTTTGTCCAAAAGAGACAGGACTTGTTTCACTGTTCTGGAGGGTGAAATGACTGCTGGTAGTTTGAATGGACATTGGATGTAGTGTTACTTCTCTTTCATGAAAATCCTTGTCATGGAAGAGGTTGCTATGTGCTTGGACCTTCTCACTTGGGAAATAGAGATGCTCCTTGTTTTCATTTTGAGTGCTGTCCGTGGGAGAGTGGCTGGGGCAAATGAACCTCAGCTCTGGTCTTTAACAGGATAGGAAAATGAGACCACCTCATATCTTTCTAAGTCACTATTTACCAAGCATTAATTTCACCTTTCCTTAGTTTCTTACATATGCACACAGGTCCTCCACACATTTATAATTAAGGGGGAATTTCAGGGATTATTTTGCATTTGCAGTCGCTTTCACTTGACTGGAAGCCACTTTCTGTCATGGATAGTCTGGCTGCCTGGCCTTATGGAGCACATAGTGCCATGATAAAGTTGTGCTGAGAAAGTGAAAACTGCTGTTCCCAACATGACCCATTTCTCTTAGTGAACCAACCCAGCCACTGTGTGGTGAACTGTGAGTAGTTTTTCTGCTAGTTAAAGATAACTAGGAATTTAAAAATAAGCACAGCCACACACCAAACAAAACAAGTTTTCTGCTGAAGTCAAAATTGATCCTTTGGCACCAGTCTAAGAACTGGCCTGAAAGGGAGGAGCTGAAAGGCAAAAAACCTTCAACCCAACAACAAGAAATTTGGAATGTTCATTACCAATGAAAAAAAATCAATGTTTTCCTCAAATTAATTTGGCATGGTGCTGCACACTACTGCAAAAGTAATTTCTGTGTTGGAAATGTCATTAGATATTACTGCATATCAGTAAGGTAGGTAAGAACAGTATACTGGGCACTCTGCAAAATTGTGGGAAGGTGTTAGCCTTGTATCAAAGAGTAGCATGCTGGCCTTGGAGAAAAACAAAACTACATTCAAAGGGAAAAATTAAAGATTTCTCTTTTTTCCCTGGTAGAAAATGCTATTAGAAATACGTTTCTCTTTTTTTCTATATAGATATTTGTGTATACACACACCCACACATATGTATTTATATGTGTTTAAATACATACATTTTCCCCAAGATCTTCCAAATCTTTTTGCCTTCTAAAGCTGCCTCTGGCAAGAAGGCAGAAGAATGTATTGCCCTCTAATCAGACTAAACTGAAGACTCTGCTGTCTCATGCAAGAAGCTGGCATATTCAGCATGGAGAATCAGTGCATCGGCTAGGGCTTGATAATTAGCATCCATTCTTTGTTTGCAGAAGGCCTAACACTTAGTAGTTACAAACAGGTGCAGATACTTTATCGTTGCCTTCTGAGAATCAAATACAGCAAGGCCAGGAGAACAGCTGTAGACTGATCTATTAAAATGCAGAGACATCTGATTGTTTCTACATCATGTGCATGCATAGTACATGAACTTTTCTCATATTCTTTCTTCTAGCGGTTCTTTAACCACAGTCTTTGTGTTAGCATGATTTCTATTTACCACTTTGAAGTGTGAATCAATTACTATATATGCAGCTGAGGGGGAGCTGTTTCTGTTGATAAATGTAGAAAAACCTCTTTGTCAACAGTAATAAGAAAACTGATTGCAAAATGGAACAGGAGCACATGGTTCTCAAACAGGAGCCCACAAGGAGACATGTGGGACTAGGAGAAAAATAGGACTTCTTAAAGTCCACTGTTCTTGCATTGTTTTTATGCAGTGTATGCAGTTGAATATTTAACCCAACAATTGAAAATCGATTGAGGGTGTATCTGTATAGAGATACAGGTACTTTTTATGGTGACATGCTGTGAACTTCTGCACAGAGTACTTAAAGGAGGAAGCATGAAGAGCTTTTGAGAGGGATTCCATCTCCAGGTGTGGTGTTCTGAAATCTCTACGTGTTTTAACAGATGACTGGAGAAATACTATGAATATGAAAGGACTGTTGCTTTTGGTATTCACAGGGGCTCTAGACAGCTATAATCACAATGGTAGGGGATGTTGGGTATTATACAATGAATGCCAGTTTGTGGTCTGCCTGGTGTTTGATAGAGGAGAACCTTGAGCTCATTTAGCCTTATTCTGTTTTCACTAATCAACAGAATGAATCCTCTGAAGCACTAACTGCTTTGAAATAATGAAAACCAGAGTCCCATCGAACAGCAAAATATATGTTAGTCAAGGGTTAGTCCTGCATTCATGCTGAAGAAGGGCTGCTCTTTGGTAGTTCAGCATGCATTTCTATACATATATTGACCAGTTTCTTTATTAAACTAGATATATTATCCTTTCTCTGCAGGATAATCATGGAAATGACATACACCTTGGTATTTTCTTCATGGGAATCTTCATAAAAAACAGAATTGGCAGGACAACTGTGATTTATAGGTAAAAACTAGGATCTTCTGTATTTAAAACAGTTTCTTTCCAGAGCTCCATGTGTGGGACTTTTTCCTGACTTACATATGTGACTTTAATAGTGCCAATCCTCTAACTAAGGAGTAGTCATCTTGCTGTTTTCAGGATTGGTCTCTTGGTCATAAGAGATGAGATAAAGAACAGTTTCTGATGTCTGTGAAAGGGTTTGATGGCAAAAAAAGTTGTAGTTGCCTGTCATGTATCTTGTTCTACTTTACAAGGCTTTGATTCCTTTTCTTTTCCTGTCTTTATGTGTGCTTCTTTGATGCTTCTGAATGCAAATCTGTTAATCCTCACAGCTGGCAGCCCAGGAGCTCAACGTTTCTGGAAATCTGGTTGCCATATTTAGGTGCTCCTCTGAAAAAAAGTTGAACTTTCTCATTCTGTAATTTTGAAAGTCCTGGCTGTGTCACTCTTCTTCTGCAGCTCATTTTGGTTATTAAGGATCACGTCAGTCTTTCCATTAACTTTCTTTTGTGGGTTTGTTCTGTATGAAAATGTTGCTAGAAATCTCTATGATGTCAGGGAAGGTAGTTTTGCCCTTCTTTGCTGCTGTTCTGGTAGGTGTTTTCATTACTTTTGCTGTTTACTTGAAGTGGATTTTTACTAGTTCCTGTTATTAGAGCATGAATTTTGTGCAGCCAAAAAAAAATCTGTGTTTGTTGAGGTGCACTGATTTTCAGTCAATAGCTAAGGCATGTATCAGACTTAAGCTAGAATGTTGGGTCTGGGATTTTTTGCCTTAAAAGGGTTTTCAGTAGTCAGCTTAGAAAATGTTAGGGCTCCTTTTTTCACATAGCTGATGCTTTGCATATTTAATTTTTAGAAGAAATTAGATAATCCTTTAACTGGGCCAGGTGACAAAAGCAAGAAGTTTCTTTACATGTAAAAATTGTAGTTGGTGCTGGGATTCTTACTCTTTGGAAATATGCACTTCAAGCATCCTGCCATGACATGAAGAGGAATGCATGCTGCAAACAGAACAAACAAGTCCTTTCCATCCCCGTGGATTACATGCAATGTACGCAAATGTCTGTCAGCTATTTGTAAGAAGATTATAACTCTGATCTTGGGCAACCTGACAATTACTTGGGAAAAAAAAAGTATTGCAAACATAAAAAGAGTATTAACATGGTATGCATAGCCTACATAACCATGTTGTCAACTTAACCTTCTTTAGCAAGAATTGGCACTTAATGAAAGTTGGAAATGGCATTTGGAGAGGAATGGCACTTAATAATTCTATTACACGTGGCTAAAATCAATCAGTTAAAAAATGCCACAGTTCAGTAAAATGTTTATCATGAATGTATTTTCGATGTGTCTTCTATTGTGAGTCTTCTTTTAACTCTCCTGCTTTGAATTAAGAGCTGAATATCCTTTCATTTCTAATCAGAACATGACTTCCTTATTTTCCTGGCCATGTTTCTTCACCAAACAACTACTGAAAAGCTTTCCCATAAAATGAGACTGATGTTGACTAAGGGATTCTTAATGTGTTTGTGAAATGTTTGAATGTATGTGTTGGCAAACTCTACTGCATTTTTTTTACTCTACAGGTGGAATGACATTGGGAATATAGCACATAACAAGTCTTCGATTGTTCTAGAGTTGATCAACAAAGAAGAGAATGTGCTCTTTCACACAGTAAGAAAAACATCTGATCAGTGTCATCAAGAAAGCTACTTATGTAAAAATAAACCTTTAAAATTCCACTTTCCCAGAGAGGCTCACTTGCATAACACCACCCCCCTTACAGTTCACATTTTACTTTATGCAGAGTGTGCAATTAACTTCATTTAGGTAACAATATGTGTATTCTATTCCAAGCATCCTGAGGTGTAGTATGCTGGGAAGTCTGCAAAAGGCTGAAGTGCTTTTTGGATGGCATAAGTACAGCAGCATAAGCAGTTGTAGAAACTGGGTGTAAGCCACCATGTGTGCACATACTGGAGCTCGGAGGGCTGCGCTCCTGTTCTGTGCTATTTAAAATCACTCCACATCTCCCTGAACCAAGGCCAGTATAGAAACTGGACCAGCAACCTTGAGCCATTTTTTTTTTTGGTTGTTGTCATCCCTCCTACTGTGATTTAGCAGTGAAGTGGCAGCATGTAAAGGCATGCCACTGTATTTCAGTAATCCAATGCCTTGAATGCTCTTGAGGGCGCTGGACGTGTTCTTGGCTGCCACATTCTGTACATGGTGGACCTTACCAAGCATTCCTGCAGTTGGATTTTTTAAACTCTTCTTTGTCACTTCTTTGTAAGAATAACAAAATAAATGGGTCTTTTCTGCCTTGTTTTTTTTCTTGTCTTTGAAGGATGATCTTGAAAATGCCAAATATATTTCACGTCTGTTTGCATCAAGACACAAGTTTTACAAACAGAACAAAATCTGCACAGAGTGAGTATTCTTTCTTCAGAGTTGTTTCCTGACCCCATGCTTTGGAATTGGTCTGAGTTTTGGCATGTCTGGTTTTGGTTGGTTTTGTTGTTTTTTTGGTTTTTTTTTTCCTAGTCACTTATGTCAGTTATTCTTGTCCCCTTTCCCCTTTTTTCATGCTTTGTTTTAACCAATAACAAGAACAGACAATTTGAGAGTGAAATTTCATTCTGAGCCTTGTGAGGCTTTGATGCTCCCCAAGCAGCCAAATCCTACAGAGAATCTTGAGTTGAAGGCCTTGGTCTCTGCTGTTTATAACTCAGAGTATTAGTATAAACTGGAGTGAAAGGTGACGTATGTTATCATGTCAAAATGTGAGTTGCAGTAGTAGATGCACTGCTTATCTAGCAGCTAAGGGCAGTGGAAAGGTTGTCATCTTCTAATTTGTGCAGTATAATTTATCTGCCTCTTATGTGTTCCAAGAAAGAGAGGACGCCTGGGCACATTAGTCTGCATAGCTGTACTAGCACAATGCAGCAGAGATTGTAAATCTAAACCTGAAGTCTCCCTTAGGCTCTACTTTTGAGCACTTTCTTAGGAACTGGCCTTGAGCTAGTCCTCTCACATGGGTGCAGTCTGAAGGAGGAATTCATTAGGCTTTAGCTTTAGGTCCAATGTCTGTTTGTTACCTGTTTCATTTACACCAGCACACATTTTTTTAGATTGAGATAAGTTTAGCTTTCAAAAGGTTAGAGTTTTGAGAAGTTTTTATGATGTGCTGGGTGTGTATAGCACAGAACATTAAATTCTTGCAAAACTTATCATCTTGCTTAGCTGGAAAGATATGAAGAACTCTCACCTCTATCAATAACTCTAGTTAGACCTGGACTTCCCATCTGTTCAGCTGGGTAATGCCATCTGTTGGAAAATAAAGCCAAAAGAAATAGAAGATTGGAAGGTCTAGCTTTCTAATATTACGTGTGCCCACATTATATTAACATATGGTGAGTTAAAGCATGGGAGAGTCCAATGAGGTGAATTGTTTTGAGTGATCTTTTCACTTACAGAAAAGAGATGTTGATTAGATTTCACATGGTGCTTACAGTTCTTGGGAGGGGAGTAGAAGACCAGAAAAGACATTTCTTAGCAGCATATATGGATTTCAGTAGTCCAATACTAAATTCAATTTTAATGGTTCCAAAAAGATTGAATTTAAAGGAACCTCCTGATCGTCCCCCCCACTGAGACACTCAAGAAAGAAAACAAAATACCATACTCTGTCATCTTGGGATATTTCCCTTTGAAGTTGTATATTGGGGTAAACAGGGAGAACTGTTCTTTTACCAATCATAATACAGACTGCAGAAGCATTAGCTTTTGAACATGTTTCTTTCTAACCCTAAGCATATGGGTACCATGAACTGGGTATACGTAGGAGCTTCATATGCAACTTGCAAACTAATGAAGATAAGGAATGTTGCCAGGTCACTGAGTGAAATAACTAGAATTTAAATGTATTTTTGTCATTAAAACTGCTCTCCTTACCAGAGTCTCATGTGATATAAGCTTTGGTGTTAGAGCCACAGATACTGATGACAGCATATGCCAATGTGTGTTTTCTAGCCAAATAATTTTCCCGCCCTCTGTGTTAAAATGAGTTGTTTGTTTTCCTGTGTGCCTTTCCTCTAATTGCACATAACATCATTCACCAGATCAGAAACTGTAAGAGGACAAATTCCACCTTTCCTCTCTTCACGTAAGCACTATATTTCTACCTTCTTCAATTTCTTTCCCTTCCTCATATTATTTTATCTCCTACACTCCTTGTTCCTTCCACTGCACCTGGCTACTCTAACGTTGTATGTGGCTCCGTTAGTATTGTCTAAAAGTCACTTTTCCTTTTCTTCCTGATCTGTGTGCATTGCTCTTGAGTGATTGCTATCAATTTCGTAAAATTGTCATTGTTTTAAATGTTCACCTTAAGTGATCTGAGACTGCCTGTGTGCCATGTTCAGTTTTTATTGCTTAAGAGACTTGTTTGTTAAATTCTGGTTTAAAAAATGAATCATTCTTTTGTTTCCAAGTGAGCCAAATAGGATAATGAACAGAAGGCATGTGTAGTTTGGAACTGGAATACTACCTGAATTATTTTAATTTATTCATGCATCTAAAAATCTCATTAATGAACAAAACTTAGAGTGTTCATGTCTTGTTTTACCCGTTTATTCTTGACTCAGAATTGAAATGTTGTAGTTTCTATTATTTCTCTTTTTCTTCCACAGACAATCAAGTTCTCCTCCCCCTATCCGACGACGGCCCACCTGGAGTAGGTCATCTTTGGTACGTGCTGCAGTGAGACCTTTCAGAATGTCTGTATAATTTCTGATGGGATGAGGCATTGTGTAAGATGAAGTACTTTCTAAATTTCAAATAAGCACATTAGCTCACTTCTTTTAGGCAATATGATTGGAATGAGTTTCAAGGGTGTGGCTGCCCAGGTTGATTAGTTTAACTGAATAATATCACCACTGAGTATTTAAAATTACAGTCTTCAAGGTGTTATATTTTTATTTGCCCTGCAGAAACTGAGTATCTTTTCTACTGGATTGAGGGTATTTCAATATGTAGATATCTGGAAAGAATTTCTCTGGAAAGAATTTGAAGTGTCCTGTGCTGTATGCATCAAAACCTAGTCAATTGCATAATGTTACATTTCACATTTTTTCAGTTCCTCGTGATTTTGTGTAAAGACTACTTACAATTTACCAGATTCTGGGGTTAGGAGTCTATTTTCTGTGCGAAGTTGGTGTTAATTTAAGTTAAACTAATATACTCAGTAAGGATTGGAATTCAGAGCTTTTCTTAAATTGTATTTACTTCCATTTAACTAACCTCTAGAAAAACTAGAAATCTGATAAAATTAGGTAACTTTTTACTGAAATCTTTATCAAAGAAATCACATGGGAGTCTCTTTTTTTTTTCCCCCCACAATCAGTTCTAAAAATACTCCTTATTCATTAAGTTTTAACATCTTGTGTGTCAGTATTTCTTACTCTTGTTTAACAGATCATGAGATTCTGCAGCAGCAGTACTGCTGGTTCCTTAGACAGAGGGGCAGTATTATGTCTGTGCAGGTTGCCAGTTTTCATGTGTGATAAAGGTTATACTTGCTTTGTAGACCTTTCCAGAGTAAAAACACTGTTAGCCTATTGCTGCATGGCAGAAAGCTCGTGTGGACAGAAGTGTTTTCTTGACATATCCCCACAGCGTGGTTACAGCTTGTGAAAATGTTCCAAAATTAAACTTAAGCAGGTACTGATATCAGGATAGCTTTATCATTGCAGACTGCAACACAGGTTATTCTGCTGTGTGCATATATACAGGACATCAGATCTAAAAGTTGCATTCTGTGTTTCCCAGCCACTGGCAGGAAAGCTGTGGTAGCTGTCTCCAGATTTCTTTGTCCTTCCATTCTTAGTGTGCTTCTAAGGTGTCACAATGTGATACACAGGCTGTGTATTGCATTCTTGGAGGCATATTTACAGTATTCTTGGTATTTGCTAGGTTGGTCCCTGAGAAAGACTAGGAAAAACTGAAGGAGATGTGCTTTGCATTCTTATACTATGGTCTCAGATATATCACAGGGGGGAAAAGTGATCTGCTTTCTGTGTTCGATATGAAAAGTGGAAATCTGCTTCAAATCCTGCTGCCACTTTGTTTTGAATATAAGCATACAACAAGTTGAAAAACCCTGAAGTCACAGGAAGATCAAAAGGAGGAATGTGGGCTCATCAATTGAAAAATGAACTGGGCTGCTGCCTGCGCACGATGAACTTTCAACCGCCTTTTTCATAATTGTTCTATTAACTTGTTGGAACAGTTCTCCTTAGGAGGGGGGAAAAAAAAAGCCCTCCTGACTGTTGTCTGCACTGTACATACCTTCATACACCTACCTATTCATTTGTCTTGTATGGTAATAAATCAGTAGGCAGAAATGGGAAGTGAAGTGGAATCTTTGAGGTGAGGCACTGACACTTCACTAGGGATCATGTTCATTACTTTCAGATTAAGGCCCTTTGTATAGTTTTGGCATCATGGTAAACCTGTATTTTTTTTAACTACTATTTTAGAATCATTTTATGGTGTCTTTTTTTTCCTGTCAGGCTACCCAGTGATGCTGGTTTTCCAGCAAAACCCTCTCTGTGTAGGAGATCTTAACATGATAGTATGTTTAATTATCTAATTTTTAAAAACATCCTTAATTTGGATATTGACGTTCTGCAGACCTTAGGGTTCTTCTCTTTTGTCAGAAGAGGCCTTCAAAAACAAAAAATTCCCAATTTCTTGCAGATACCTTTCATAACATCTGTCACAAAGAAAACTGTCTGCTTCAGATGTATACGTGACTAGTAGAAGTCACTTCTCTTTCCTTGCACTTTTCCTTTGCCCTCTATTTGTTAGGTTTTCCAACATCTTGGTTAGTTGCAGACTTCCAGACTCAGCTCTTCTACTAAGCTTGTCAACAGCGGGCTCCTTGGCCCATATTGTTCAGCAAGAGTAGGGTTTTATACCCATGGAACTAATTGTTGTAGTAGAAATATTGTCGTTTTCCAGTCTGGCTTAACACAGCAATTTCTTTTATGCAAGGATTTATAAGTGAGCTCAGTATCTTTGATTCTCATTCCTTCTCACCATTTACATAGAAGATGTAAATTTAACCTCTTCCCCACCCCCTCTTCACTAGCAAACTTGCATGGTGCTCATTTGGGGTGTGTGCACACAAATGTAGATTATTTGGTGAGGTTTTTTTGCCTTGGGCATCCACAGTATTCATTAATAGCTTGAACTACTTGAATCAGCCTGTATAAAAAGCCCTTATTCTGCTGTTAAGGAAGACACATTCATGAGACAGCAATGTCTTCCTTCTCCTTCTGCTTACTCCATGAATTGAAATATGTTTTCATAAACTTTGCTCAGTGACACCAGGCAGGACATTGCAGCGCAGGTGGCAAAATGCGATTGCAAAACACATTGGTTTACCAGAGGACAAAGCTGGTGAATATGGCATCAGCTGTGATTTTATTTTTCTGCAAATGGTCCTGTTGATTTAATGCTGAATCGCATCCTCTGAAACTTAAAAAACTTGTTACAGTGCAGATTGTTGGCGGAACGTTCCAATTCATTAGCTAGGGGATCTGATCATGTAATTTGCAAGTTATTTTAAGTCCATATGTAGTCCTGTTTCTTGTATAACAGTGTTCTGGGTCCTTGAATTTGTTCCGTCTCCTGCTTTTGTCCCGATCAAGTGTCTGTCTTGTTCGGGTTTAATTCTTCATGGGCAAGGGCTTTTAATAAAAGTTTGAAAATATAAAAGAGCTGAAAGTGTGGATACTGTTTTTTTGAAGTGGTTGAGCTCAAAGGAGTCTTAACTGGTCAGCTTTGAGCTCTGTAACAAAATTTAGCAAGCAATTTACAAAAAGTTATTTTCTGTTCTATAAAGAACTGCCAAGCCATTTGTCTTTGGCTGGGTAAGAAAGAGCAGTATTCAGTGGAAAAAGCATAGGACCATTTTTCCTGTTTCCATTGCAAAAATGGTAGCAAATGAAGTTCTAATACCACTTTTTTTTTTCTTTGTGCTTTCATTTCAGCCAAGACAACATCCTTTTATACTGCCTCCTATGCATGTCCAGTGTGGAGAACACTACACTGAAACACATAATTCACAAGGTACTTAAAGCATTCCATTTTATGTGTATGCGAAGAAGCTCCTAACCCTTATGTCTAGATTTACAATGCCATCATGGTCAAATGGGAGCTACTGCTGCTGCTGCTGCAGGAGAACAAGCAGTTTTATAGTTAATGATGCACTAAATCTTCTGTTTAAAGTCCAATTTCAGTTTTCAAATTTCTCTAAAATATCTGTACATGATTATATGGACCTTAAACTTGGTATTCCAGCTCAGTGAGCTGAAAAAATAATTTCTAAAGGGACTATGATGGCTGTACTCAAAGGCAGTGCCAGCTGGGGCCAGGGAGAGAAACCAAGTGAGGGAAAAGGATAAAGCAAATTATCCTTTACTGTAGGAGAAATCAGAGCATCCTGTCCATGAAACTATATCTTTAGATAATCTTTTCTGCTGATTTTTCACCAACATCTGCCTGCATTGTTAGCCTTATGGACATAAGGAGGGCTAACTGTTTTTATGCCAATGTTTGACAAATAAATTCTCTGAGATTGTACTTTGGTCAACCCTGGGAATGGAGCCCAGCCCCTAAACAACAGGAGTCTCACACCCTTAACCACCTCAGCTTCTGGAATATACATAGCCAGGTCTGTTAGGTTAATGTTCTCCGCAGTTCATGAGAGGTACAGTTGAAGTGCTCTCACCAGCAGAGAAAGTCTCTGTCATACCTGATAGTGTTTTGGAGTTGTGGTGATCTGACTAATTTTAAGGTAGAATTTGATAAGCTTTAAGAGGAGATATTTGCTGTAGTTCCTTGCATACAGTAGATTTGGTTTATCAGCTGTTATGTTTACTTGGAAGGTGAGGCTCTGAAGGATATTCTCAATTTTAGAAGAATTGTCAAGTTCCACAGACTTTGCCATATTGTCAGAGAACTATCCAATTCCAGAGTATGAGGAGCTGTTACCAGTTTTCCAACATGGACAGTCTCGCAGTAAAGTTGTGATCCAGGATATGGTCTTTACTATTTGATTTCCTCACAAATACGCTTTTTTGACATATTTAATATCTTATAGCACATCTGTAGGGTGGTTTGCTGTTTGATTTGATTTTGGGGGGTTTTTTGTTTGGTTGGTTTTGGGTTTTGGTTTTTTGTTTGTTTGTTTTTTCCCCCCTGAGCTTTGATTACCCAATTGTGTCATACTTCAGATCTTCAAAACTGTTGACTGGTCAGAAGTAGGATTTGCAATTCCACAGTCCTCTGCTACTTGGAATCACAGACAGCAGTGTAACAACAGAAAAGATAAGAGAACTTTTTAGGTTAACCATATGCTAGCAGCACTGGATTTTTAAGCTGTCAGCAGCAGCGAACCTTTCCAGGATGCTGAGGGAGGAGATGTCCCTTCCTTCATTGAGACCTCAGGCAAAAATGCTTCCTCTCTTTCTCCTTTCATGTCTCCCACAAGGATCTGAACTACCATATTTTGCTGTTGGGAGGTTTACCTTCATAGCCTTGTTTTAGTTATATTTCAGTGACTCAAGACCACATGCTCCCTGCACTTGTACACTAAGCTGTCTCTGTATTCACTGGTGCAGGCTGCATTTGAAGTTTTGTTAACACTGAATGAGTCCTTGTGTGTTAAAATTGTCAACATTTCTATCTCTGCTCTACACAGATAGCATTTTCCATGGAAATGAAGAAACTTTCTACTGTAGGTCTCAGACCAGTTTGGATAGGTGTCCAATGGACTTCAGCTACTTGAATGGTAATGGACCCAATGGGAGCGTATGCAGTGCCCACAGCATGAACTCCCTTAATCGCTCACAAAACTTTATCCAGGCGTCTCCAATGTCCTCAAATCTGAGCATCCCTGGAAGTGACATCATGAGAGCAGACTATATCCCCAGCCACAGACATAGTGCAATCATAGTGCCATCTTACCGACCAACTCCAGATTATGAAACTGTCATGAGGCAAATGAAGAGGGGGGTGATCCAGATGGATAGCCAAAGTCAGTCTTTGAGGAATCTCAATATTGGAAACACACATGCTTATAACCAGCCGGAAGACCTAGTTTACAGTCAGCCTGAGATTCGAGAGAGACATCCTTACACAATTACATATGGGCCCCAGGGTGGTGGCTATAACAAGCCTGTCACCCCGTCTGAACAAATGAACCCTAATAATGCTGCTCAAAATAAGACAGCAGCCAGTGCCATATCCCACACCGTCAGCACCCCAGAACTGGCCAACATGCAGCTGCAGAGCAGCCAGAGTTACAACACTGCTCACATGTTAAAGAACTATCTCTTCAGACCCCCACCTCCGTACCCGCGTCCACGTCCTGCCACGAGCACACCGGACCTGGCAAGCCACCGGCACAAATACGTCAGTGGGAGCAGCCCTGACCTGGTCACTCGTAAAGTCCAGCTCTCAGTGAAAACTTTCCAGGAGGACAGCTCGCCGGTTGTCCGCCAGTCGCTGCAGGAGGTCAGCGAGCCCCTCATGGCAGTGAAGCACCATGCGGCCGTGAACAAGCGCCACAGTTTGGAGGTCATCAGCAATATGGTGCGTGGCATAGAAGCCATGGCGTTAAAAACTTTAAACGCCCCTCTGCCACGCAGGAACACTTTGCGGGAGCAGGTGCAGCCGGAAGAATCGGTTCAGATGGGGCATGAAGTTCCTCATTATCATCACAAAAAGACATTTTCTGATGCCACGATGCTGATACACAGCAGTGAAAGTGAAGACGAAGAAGAAACCCAAGAATCTGTGTCACGGATAACAGCCCTCCATGAGAACATGGAGTATAGTGCTCAGCTGCAAGCTGCCTTGGCTAGAATACCAAATAAACCTCCTCCAGAGTATCCTGGGCCTCGTAAAAGTGTCAGCAATGGAGCCCTGAGGCAGGACCACGTTAGCATTTCTGTGGCTGTAGCCAGGGCCAAGGCCATGAGGCCGGGGCCTTCCAAAGCCATCAGTGTGTCTCGAACTGATCAAGTGGCAATAAATGGGTCATCTCTTGGGCCCTCTATCTCAGAGCCAGACCTCACCAGTGTGAAAGAGCGGGTCAAGAAAGAACCAGTCAAGGAAAGGCCTGTGTCTGAAATGTTTTCTATTGAGGACAGCATTATAGAAAGAGAAATCATGATGAGGGTAAGTGCCTTCCTCTGTTGCGGTGGCTTCTTGGAAATTAGTAATCACACAGGTCAATTTCCATACCAGAAAACTGTTGGGTAGGTAAACTGTGGGGAACATGTGGGTGGAAAGTTGTGGATTTGCTTATAGTTGGGAAATGTGATATTTAAGCGCAAGGCACAATTTGGTTTTGTGGGTCTGTATGGCCACCAGAGGGGCTTATCCCATGCACTGCTGTTGGGCTTGGCTGTTTCTTCAGCTGTGGCTCTTTGGCTGCTGGCCAGGTCTGTGTCTGACCCAGCTGAGGATGCCACCACCCTGGCAGTAGTGCCGGCTTGAGGTGGGTGTCAGGGCATGGAGCTGGTGGTGAGGGGGCTGACAGCAAAGCCCCCCTTGATGCCTGCTGCCCTTCTGCCTGCCCGCCTCTCCAGCCCCCATGGATTTGAGGGGAGGGAGAGTATGAAATGTGTTTGCCGAGATGGTTTTGTTATAGTGTTAGCATTTTATTCCTCCTTTGCAAAGATGCCAAGTTAAGTATCACATAACATAGTCGGAACTCTTGATTTTTTTCAAATGATCTTTAATTCCTTTCCTGCCACTTTACGTAACATAGTTGTCTAAATAAAACCCTGCTAGCTCTAGGGTATGGATTGTTGGTTTTGCCAGTAACTGAGGAACCAGATATCTAAATACAGGAGCAGCAGATGTACAGGCTGTGTAGTTGAGCATCTGGACTGTTTATTTTTTAAAAAATGCATTGAAGTATGAGAAATAGGGTTCTGTTAAAACTGCTACGAATTTAAAATAAAAAGTGTTTAAAGGTTTCAGTGCCCCTGTGAGCAATGATAGAAATATGAGAGGTGCTTATCACTTAGTGACTTACACATGTACTTGACATAGTGCTGTGGAGGAGTACAACTGCAGTCACAGGAAGAAAAGTGTATGCAGTAGTTCTTGTTTTCAGAATTGAGGTCTGAAACAAATCAGTAAGGTATCTAAATGGTCTAGAGCAGAAAAGAGTTTGTAATGTACTAGATCAATAACTAGTTAGATTTAAAATACTATTGTATATTGATAGAAATTTTCTAAACATATTTATTGTTGTTCTTGTGTGTTGGGGATCCTTACACTGATGTAATTGTTAGGATTCAAACCTGAGCTACATAGTTGCAACACGGAGACTGAATTTACTCCTTGCTGACTCCTAAACTTTAAACCTAAAATAGACATTTGACTATAAAACATGACTTTTCCTGAATTAATAGACATTGCTATAACAATGAATATATATATATGCGCTTTTTTGATCTTCTGAGGAAAAAAGAAATATTGAAATGCAGGAACCTATAGGATTTTAGGATGGAAATGAAGGTGAGAAGAGAGCTTAAATGTTGTTTGAATATTCTTCTTCTGCAGTAATCATTCAGATGTTTTGGTAAAAGGTGCTTTTTTGTTTTGAAAGTAAAGTGGTAGTCTTAGCATTAGGCTTTTTAAGGTGGTTTCAGCCTAGATGAGGAATCTTAATATGTGCAGAGTTTCCTTTTGTCATGGGAATCAGGTGTTATATTAATGGTAATTTGATGACCTTGATCTGTTAAACACAGACTTTTTTTCTCTTTCACCTTTGAAGTAGTAAAAATAATAAAATCCCCAAACAAAGAAAAAATTCCTGCATTTTCCTGCTTTCTGAAGGTATGAAAAGAAAGCAGAGTGGGTTTGGGTTTTTATTCTGCTTATTTGTTTGTTCTTTGCTTAGTGCTCTGGAGGAACCCCGTGGTGAGGAAAAAGCTCACAGGCTTTTGAAAAATCAAGTAATTTGCATATGTCTGAGGGCATTCAGGTTCAATAGTACGTTTCTAGAAGCCAAGCTTGGCTTGTCTGGTGACCACAGCTTCCATATGTGTGCCGCGAACCAGGCATCTCTTGTGCTTATCTCTCCTTCCAAATACAGCAGAAAGAACTGTTAAGGAAGCAGAATAAAATGTTCCTAATTTGGGTACTTCTGCAGATGCTCTGTCTCTTTTGGTGCTTCAGCTCCCAGTGGCATAAGGAGGGGGCAGCCGGATGAATTTAAAATTCATGCTCTGGTTCTCCATGTCATAGCATAATATGATAAACATTAATAGCATGAATATGATAAACAATATCCCTCCCTGGCTGCTGTTCTGTTTGGTTTCTGGGACATGTGAGCTCAGTTTTTAGTGCAAAATATGTCATGGGTGCTGTTTGAATCACCATAACAGCTGACTGCATCAGAAGACTTGTCATTTTAAGTATTACCATCACGGAAGAGAAACAATGGCCTGTGTTTTACTGTTTGATATAATAGATTGAAATTATTGCTTTGAAGAGATGCTCCAAGTATCTTGGCTTTGGTAGTGCTACTTTAACGTAGCAGAGTGATGCTTTGTGTATCCTGCATTCGGAATAATGTCTGCAGGAAAATGCTCAAAATTGTATTTGTGTGTCTTTTGATGGCATGTAAACTGCATTACACGCTGGGATTGCTTCTTTGAAATTAAAATTCTGTGCTCATGTAGGAGCAGGCCTTTGAGGAATAACAGGAAGAATAGAGGTTGTATTTGAATTTACGATGCTAATGGTGATCATCTGCATTCCTTGGCCAGAGAGTTGCAGATTTTGGAGATTAAAAAAACATTCCAGCATTTTACTGGCATTATAAATAATCACACAGAGATGAAAACGTGCCTTTTCTTGCCAAAAGAATCTAGAAAAGCAGAAGATGGCAGGCCTGGAGGCCCAGAAGAGGCCCTTGATGTTGGCAGCACTGAATGGACTCTCAGTTGCTAGGGTTCCAGTGCCGGAGGACAGCCAGGATGAAGTCGCCAAGGTGCCAATGGATGAGAGGGTAAGATGGAGGCTCATGAAATGTTGCTCATTCTTTTTGTTCTCAAGAGCATGAAGTTTCTAAAATACTAAACTTTGATTTAAAATGTGAGAAGAAGGTTTTCTTAAAAGGTTTCAGAGCCATTAATGCAAAAGGTCTGTGGTTCACTGCAGCATGTATTTGGATACAGGCAAAGCATTCAATGTCTTGAACACTTACTGAAGGCAATGAGAATGGAGGCTGTTCTCTGTTTCATCTGACTGTACAATGTATACACGATCAAACTGTAAATCTAATACTTTGCACATTTTTCACTTGATCAGGTAAAGTTCTACAGTCCTCTAGATACTGTCTTCCATGTCCTGATACAACTAAGGAGTTCAGTTAATTTCTCTAATGAGATTAAGTTTCAGGAAAAAAATAAAGGTTGTTTGCCTCCTGATGTTTGCACATACAGTTATTCCATGGATATGGAATTTTTGAAATTAAAAACAGTTGCTGCCATTAAGATTTCAGAAACATTTGCAAAGAATCTTCCTGGTTTTCTGCATAGAAATTTCCAGCCTTGTGTTGTAAGGTACACAGATAGCAGCATTTAACGTATGTGTGTTCCACCACACACCTTACATGATGGCAAGTTAGGGAGTATTTTGAAAATGTGAGCCACATCGCACTGCTTAGAGTATGATCTTCCTGAAAAAATAATTTTAAAATATTTTTACAAGTATCTATTATGTTGAAATCACATATTCATACTGAAATTCTTACTGAACCAAGATTGTATTTGGCACACGTTTGCTTTTTATGCTATCTGTGTTCAAAAATGTGAAGGTGGAATGTAAAACTGCAAGATTGGCTTGTGGTTTCATTCAGTAGAAATAAGTGTGTCATATTTCCTCAGATAACTGCAAAAAGAAGCGAGTAAGAGAATGTTATGGCTATATATTGGAATTCAAAGAATGGATGGATGGGTCTAGTGGTTAATGTGCTTCCCAGAAGAATTAATGTATTGGTGTTCCTTTTTGTTAAATCTTAGTGCAAAATCTTGAGAAGGAAGTTGGAAGAGGACATGGTGTTTACAGAATATGAGCAGATTCCAAAGAAAAAGGCAGATGGGATCTTCACCACTGCTGCCTTGCCTGAAAACACAGAGCGCAATCGCATCAGAGAGGTCATTCCTTATGAGGAGAACCGAGTAGAGCTGGTGCCAACCAAAGAAAATAATACAGGCTACATCAATGCTTCACACATAAAGGTAAAGGCTTCCTTGAATTTTGCTTTGCAAATGAAGGTATATGCTAAATCTTTGTTTGAATTTCTGGATACATGGCAACGCTTTCTGTAACTCTGGAGCTTCTGAAAAGGTAACCTAGTCAGAATGCATCATTGTACCTGTGTGTCAGTGTGGGCGTCTCTAAAGTCCCCTCTCAACTAACATCAAGCGTAAGTTGATTTAACTTCTGAAGACTTGGATGTCATTTTAGAGAGGCATCCTTGGTTTTTTTTATGCCCACCTCTGCCAGCTGGTTGGGGAATATCTCTTGGTTAATGTAGAAAGAGATGCCATGTTTCTTAAGCCTTGTGAAAATGCAATACCTGCAGTGTAATATGGTTGTCATGACCCTGCACTTGAAAAAATGAAAAGTCAGTATGTGTTCTGAATTATCAGTCCCAAACATCTTGCAGGCCACTGGGGGATTACAACAACCCACGCAGAATGAGTCCCTACAGCTGACTGGTGCACCCTGGAAAGAATACTGCACAAGATTTGACTGAATATTTTTTAAATTTACTAGCATACAGGGCATGATTTTTAAAAATCAGAAAGATAGCTCCATGTATGAAGTTCCATGCCCAAAGGAAAGGCATATAATTTTGAGTAAGGCATATTCATATAGATAGTGAAATTATATATAAAAGAAACTTACTCATTCCTTTTATGCTGAGTTGAGTAATTTTAAAAGAAATTTTTTCAAGTATGCACTGACCTTGCTAATAAGTCCCCTGTATCTCTGACTGGAAACTGCATTGAGCTTCCATGTTTCAAATTATGTTTTTAATAAGAAATTTCAGATTTCATGTTAATTCAGTGTAGAAATACTTTAAGGTATGATCTGACTGTTACTTACAAACATGGCCAGTTTTAACAGTGAGCTATGCTGCAGTGACTGCAGATGTTTGTTTTCTCCTAAGCTTCCAGCACTATTTGCAAAGTCCTCTGCTGGCTTTTACTGTGCCATGAGAGAAGTAATAGCAGTACTCTGCTTCACATGACAGATTCTCTTGTTGTTAAAGAGGGTTGTCTGTTTTTTCTCATTGTCAAAATTCAAATTAAAAAGAAATAATTCAAAAATAATGAATAAAACATCCTGTTAAATTAATATTTTCCTTGAGTAAAAGCCTTTTAAAAGTTCCAAGAGACTTGCTGGCCTTGGTTGTGATTTACAGTATTAAATCATGGTGATACAAAACAGTTTCTGAACCAGGATCCTAGCAGTTTATCACTTTTCTGCATAGCCTGGTAGGTAGCAGATACTGAGTTTTTGCATGTGATGATGGATTTCTGAGCACAAAATTTTTCACCTGCTTTACAGGAGTCCAAAAAAACCCCAAAACTCAGGATTCCTTAATTACGCCCACAAAGCAGTACCAGCCAGAAAAGAGTTTTCCCTGGCTAGTTTATTTTACCTGATGTGTTGGACACACACATATCTCGCATCCATAGAGCACCCAGATGTTTTTGGTGTCTGACAGAGGGCCTTGGCAGTATTTCCCTCTTGCACTCGTAGCGGCGCAAGCAGAAGCCAAGCAGATGTGGGTTTGCTTAGAAGGTGAAATCGCATCTGTGAAATTTACCTCAGTAGCACAGTGTGTGTCTGTGTTTTCAGCCCAATATTTAATTTTTAATTTCCTGCAGTTAGGGCATTAGAATGCAATAAACATTCCAGGCATCCCATTCCCTTCAGACTATTTATGGTCCTTTCATACCATGTGCCAGGAGGCTGGATATTTGGACCAGAAGTCAGTAGACAAAGAAAATTCCTCTATCATCCTGATAAGATCCATGCCTGGAGGATTCCAGCTCTCACTGCTCAGTCTGTGAGCCCCACAGTTTTACAATAATTCTCTGCTTATTTACCATTGATCATTGCTGTTAAAATATGAAGATCATAATCTATACCAAAGAGAAAAATTGCAATTAAATTTATGGATTAAGCAAAAAAAATTCTTAAGAGCACCTAATCTGACTGTTTGGTCATGCTAGCATTAACTTAAAAAGCTCAATAATGTTATGCCAGCACTCATGACTGCAGATGAGCAAGCTCAAGGCAATCAGTCCAAGTGCAAGATGCTGCTTACTGCTGGGCAGTTTATATTCACTCCCATCTAGTACAAGAACTTGAGGAGTCTACCTGCATTGGTCTTGCAGCTTTTAACAATCATTCAAAAAAAAAAAAAAAAATTGCTGCACAGTATGAAACAAGAAAAGGAGCCGATGTCCAGAGTTGAACAGTTTTCAATGAAGTGGAAAACTTATCATACCAAAACTGTTAATTACAGCTGTAAAACCCTAAACACCTCAACGTAATGAACAGTTGTTTGACTAACAAATAAACTGCTTGTATTTCTGAAAATGTATTCAAAGACTTGTACCTCAAACACAGTATATGGTTAAACCTGTCAGAGTTATTGATTGTTCCTTGTAGCATTGTCCGCTAGTACCTTGATATTTATGGACATGTCAGCATTTCTGTTGTAAATCTTCTCTGGGATTTATAACTTTACAAGAAGTGGCTCTGGGCTAATACACAGAATTAGGAGGCCTTAGCCTGAGAAGGAAAAATATTTCAACTTTCCTAAACAATTAGTTCATCTGGTTTTGCTGCTAAACATATTTTTTAAATGACATGTAGTAGTTCTGAAAGCACTTTGGCTTTTTACCTAAAATGTTAAAAAAAAATTATAAACCTTTCCTGGTGTGTAGCAAACTATATGTAATAAAATTATAGGTTTTTATATAAAAGTTACAATTGATTTTTTCTTTTTTTTTTAACTATGACTTTCTGTCTCTGTCAGTTAAATAAAGTGGTGTTTTACACTGGGTAACTTCAAGGTAATGCTGTGTCTGCTCAGGGTGCTATATGATTTATAGTGTGTAAATCTGTGTGTTAGTGCTTTAAAGAGAATTTCATTACTCACCATCATGCAATACACGAATGTTTCTGTAAGTTGTGGTTGGTAAACCAGTTATGTATTGGGAAATAGATTTTCATGACTACAGCTTTAGATAATTTTAAATTTCTTATGGTATTTGAAAACTATTTAATGGACTGGATTTACTGTATGGTCATTTGCAGCTTCTGAACAGAAAAACCCAAGATAAGTGAGGAAGAGTAACTTGAAATGAAGCCTGTCTTGATCTCATCTATGGCTGGCAACAGGCCTATTGAGCTCTGTTATGTACAGAGTGTGGGCATAGCTGCCTCCGCTAGGAATGACTTGGCCGCATCTTCAACAGTGATCAGTGTAGTAAGAGTCTGTTTAATAAATTATTTTTTGTCTGAGTGGAAAATAATCAAGGGAGATCCTAAACAGCAGAGGCCTTTAGCTCATCATGCACAATGTCATTTGCATTCTGCACTAGCATGTGTTAATTTGCAAGCAGTGTGATGCTTTTTTAATGCACATACGCGCTTCCTCTGGTCCTCAGCTTTTCTTTCATCTTGGGTCTGTCACCAAGGCCAGGGATGTCAGTCAGTTGCTTGTTTGTACTTAAGCCATACCAGAAACAGGGCTTCAAAGAAAAATAATTTTTTTTTCTTTTGTTTGTTTGTTTGGGGGGTTTTTTTGTGTGTATGATCCAGATAGAATGGCAAGAAAGATAGATGGCATTTAGGTCAAAGTTTTATGTTTATGGGCATCGAGAATATGGAAGCACCAAAGATTGTTTTGTCAGATTTCATCTAATCAAAAGGATGATTTTTGTTGAAAATTTTGAATAAAAGCAGAAGAACAAAGAAGTAAAGATTTCATTATAGTCTCTTTTGTTTAAAAAGTGGTTCTGGCACAGGTGCTGCTGAGAATTTGGGCACTGACTGGTTGGGGTTTTTTCCCCTTTTTCCCAGGTTACTGTAGGTGGAGAGGAATGGCACTACATTGCTACCCAAGGACCTCTGCCACACACATGCCATGACTTCTGGCAGATGGTGTGGGAACAGGGAGTGAATGTTATAGCCATGGTCACAGCTGAAGAGGTACGTGAAATCACAGCATACAGTTCTTCCTGATGTGAGCAAATCTGCTGTTATCATCACATCCCACTCCAGTAACCTGTTTTTTCTGTCAACATGCCTTTTTCCTATAACTCTGTTTGAACATATGCCTGTACTTCTCTCATACTATACTTCGTGGCATTCTGATACTCAGTTTGGCAAGTGCTAAAGCAAACAAGCAGAAACCCCCCTTGCCCCTGCTTTGGCCAAGCCAAACAAAGATGTTTCCAGTGGAATGTGAGAGCACTGAACTGTTCCTGGTTAAAATGACACAGAGTTCCACACTATCCAAGGCCAGTTCTGCATACTGTCACTGTTATCAGCTGAAAAGAGACCAGGAGCTGTTGTTTCCATAGAAGTGTCCATGTTAAAAAAACAAACAAACAAAAAACCAAAAACAAACCAAAAAACCCCCACAACTTCTTATTCTGATGCCAAGCAAAACAGTTATTTCTACTGTAATCCAAGAACTATGTGATATATTATAAAAACTGACACATGTTGTTAACTAACACGACATTCGGCTTTATGCCTGGTTGCTTTCAGCAAACACAGGGAGTAGCAGAGCACATCAAGTCACTGTCCAGTTCCCAAGGCTGATTAAGAGCAGATGCTTAGGAGCTGCTGAAGAGAATCTCCTTCCATTTAAAGGAAAGGCTTCCCCAGTAGGAGAATATTTACCAAGGTGTTGCAGGCAGTAGCTGTCTTTTGCCACAAGGCAAGGGCTTGTTCTTCAAGCAGTTTTACACTTTCAAATATTACATGGCTGAGAGGTTTAACTGTTAATGGATATTTTCTTTACTTTGTGGGATGCTCCTTGCTCTTCCAGTAATTTGAAAAAAGAATATTTGTCTTATCTTCAGTTTTATGCCCTCTGTTTATAAAGAGTTATAACCGCAGGAACTAATGGTTTTTTGTTTTGTTTTGTTTTTAAGGAGGGAGGAAGAAGTAAGAGCCATCGTTATTGGCCTAAACTGGGCTCTAAGCACAGCTCAGCCACTTATGGGAAGTTCAAGGTGACAACAAAGTTCCGCACAGACTCTGGCTGCTTTGCAACTACTGGTCTGAAGGTCAAGCATCTTCTCTCTGGACAAGAGAGGACAGTGTGGCATTTGCAGTATACCGACTGGCCAGACCATGGGTGTCCAGAAGAAGTCCAAGGCTTTTTATGTAAGATTTCTTTATCTTGCATGATAAAATACATCAAGGAGAAGGTTGCTCACACTGGATTCAATTCACTGAACCCAGTTACAGCTGGGACTGATATTAAATGGTTATTGCTGTGGCATATAAAGGCCTCAACCAGGTTGTACTTTGCTCCAATTTGGAGAAAAAAAATTGGATTCAAGAGGTAGGAGCTAAGGTGATTAACAGGAGGAAAAATTCAAAGCAGTAGCAGTGCCAAAGACTCAGGAAATTTTAAATAATAAGATACCTCTGCTGGCTGATCTGTCAGTGTAAGTTATCACCACTTCCCAGACACCTAATGAGTGTAGGAGATACTAGGTACAGACAAATGTGATTAGAGAGGTCTGGGTGAGAGAGGATCAGTTTTTAGTGAAATATGGTGCAATTCCTCCAGTTTTTCCTGTTGCGAAATAGCAGAGGGCTCTATCACACATGCATTAAGTTTGAACTTGTTACCACTTTCTAACCACATGTGATGCTCAAGGGCCTTCCAAATTACTTATTGTCCTAGTTCATGCATTTCTGAAAATACAGCCATTATATTCATCTGTAGTGTGTGAATAACACTCCCTGCTTCTTAATAAGTAATGTACATTCCCATATTAAGTAATAGGAATTCAACCATTATTTAACTAAAGCGACTATGGCAGAGAATCTTTAAATTGAATTAATATAGATTTCTTTAAATTAACACCGAAGGAGCCTGTTCATGGTGTACTGAGGTGTTGGTGATACCTGCCCTCTTAGTTCCCAAAAGTTTTGCAGCTGTGGTGTAGCTCTGTGGCAGCTAAGTTCCCTCTCAGGGAAGGTCCTTTCGTTCTACTTCAGTCTGACACAGCTACAGTCCTTTAGTGGTCCATTCTCCTTTGCATGGTACAAACTTGATGTAAATAGTGTGTCCTTCTTTTCCCAGTTCTGTCACCAGGGCAAAAAAAAATTAAAAAATCTATTTTGGCTTCAACAAAGGAGTGCCAAGGGATCTGTCTTTGAAGAAAAGCTATTGCCCAATTCCTAGTTTGTTCCGTACTTTGTTTCTCTTACAAACTCTTGTAACTGTGGTTGGGTATGGCAGTAATTGGAACCGGATTGTCCCCATTTCCTCTCTCCCATTACTTGCCACCACTTACAGTCCCATTTCACTGTGTGCCTTAAAATTCAGCTTTTCTGATGTTGGTAGGCCTCCAGCTGCATCCTGCCTGTGGTGAAAGGACAGCTCAGGCTGCAGGGCCATGCCACCAAGAGTCAGTGCAGGAGAGCTCAGCTCAGGTCTCACTTCCCACTCTGACTGCTGGGAAGCTAAGTAAGCTTCCAGCACCTAAGGTTCTCAGTGCAGTTTGACAGTAGAATGGGTTGTGTTGAACAAGGCCAGGACAGCCACACAAGGTAACTGTTCTAGAAATAGCTTCAGGGAAAACTAAGGCAGTGATCTCCCAGAAGGGCTCATAACTGTTGAGAAACAAACCCTGAGCAGAGAGGTGGGTGAGATTCCGTCTCAGTCTAGAAAGGAGAAGGAAGGGAGGGCAGATGGATGCTCATTTCCCATCTGATGCTGGCTTTGACAGGCAGTAGTTTCAATAGGACTTAGCTGTTGTTTTGATCCCAGCCTGTTAATAGCAGGAATTGCTGTAAGTAATGTCTAGAATCATCTGCTTAGGGGACCTGGAGATTTGCAAGAGGGAAAACAGAATTTAATTTTTTAAAGGAACTATTTAATTTAAAGGAGCAGACTCCCAAGTAATAATTGACACCCAGCTGGTATTTGCTGGATGCAGTGCTGTTCCCTGCACCCTGGCCAAAATAATTAGTATGTTGTAAAAAATGTGAATTATTGCCACTTAGGCAAAGAATGACTTCTCTGCGTTCTTTCACCCTTACGCCCCCGCTGAATTTTACCTTTAGACATACAGATGTCGCAACCTTGCCTGCATTTTACCTTGCAGCTTACTTGGAGGAGATACAGTCGGTGCGTCGCCACACCAACAGCGTGCTGGACAGCAGCAACTCCTGCAACCCTCCCATCGTGGTTCACTGCAGCGCAGGGGTAGGAAGGACTGGAGTAGTTATCCTAACAGAACTGATGATTGGGTGCTTGGAGCATAATGAAGTAAGTCAGCTTCTCTTTCAGGACAAGCCCCCGACCCAAGCTCGTTTCTTGACTAGCGCTACATTTCTGAGGTTAAAATTAAAAGGCATTGAAGTGCTTTCTTTCTCTGCTACCTTTGCGAGCAAGGTGAGAGCCTTAAATGTAACAGGCAGAGATTTCCCATGGAAGGTTACTTGTTGTAGTTTTCCGTTTAGCTGATATTATGCATTTTTATTAGAATTATTTAAATACATTCAAAATTAGAGCTTTCTTCTCTCTTTTAAGAATTTAGTCTAATTCAGACTTGTATTTAATTAAAAGTCTAGAGACAGCATGTTTACAAGGAGTACCTGAAAGAGGCTAGAGAATAATGTCCTTGCTCTTTTAACTAAGGTTTTCTGCTCTCTAAATTTGCTCCTTAGACTTCTTCCTCTCTCTCATACAGACCTTAATCTCACCTGGAATGAAACTTAACTGTGTTTTAAGAATAAGGTGTGTGTATGTATTCCTGTGGGGAATAGGGCTCTAAGATTTGCAGACAGTACAATGAGTAATACAGTCTGGAGTTAAGAACAAGAGCATCAGTAGAGTAACCATGTGTAGCAACTTGCTTTTCATCTGTGTCACTGAGAAACTGTCTAGGAAGAACATCACGACTAACAACATGACACATAGTTTTCATGACTGCTATGGAAAACAGGGATTTCTCTTGCCAAAGAAAATGCTCTATGAGGGAGCATTTGAAGAGATAGGAATGCAGCAAGAGTAACAAAGAGACATATGTCATCTGTCTCTCCCAGTAATCAGCCACTGGATGAATTCAGGGAAGACTGAAGACTCCAGCAGCTTATCACTCTGTAGTTACAAGATGGCTAGAGATCTTGGGCTCAGGTCAGCTGACAGACAAACCTCTCCAACTCTGCTTGGGCCTCACTAGAGGTGAAACTGTCCTGTAGATCTGTGTCACAACTGACACGTTTTCCTTTGGTTTTTATTTGCGGGGGAAGTTAGGAGGGTGAGGAAGGGAAAGAAGGAGGTGGTCTGGACAAGAAAGGGCCCACAGGTATGTGTTTTGGGAACCCAGCAGCCTTCCTGTGCTGACTGCTGCTCAGTAGCTGCTCCTGTGTGGGGCAATGGCTCTGACTCTTGAGCCTGCTTGGCCTTCCTTACACACTGGCACCTGGAAATGACTGCTTCTGTTGTACACACAGTAGCCATGAAATTTCTACGTGCCACAGGAAAGCAGGAGAGTTAAAGAGCTATCACTGAACCGCTTGTGATCATCAGTGCAGCTGTGTCTACTTTGTAGCAACCTCTGTATGTGCATAGAAACAAACAATAAGGGTTGTGTAACACTGTCTGCCATCTCTGTTTGTCTGTGGTTTACAGAAGTCACCCATTTAGGAAAGAGTAGCTGAGTAGCAAGTGAAGATAAAGGCAGTACCTCAACGTCTTAGCATGGGGGTGAGCCCTGACATCATTCATAAGAATTTTCATCAACTTCTCTAGGACCTGATGGTAGTGCTCAATAATAAGGGATTTCTCTGATGTCCCTTAATTAAAGGATTCTTTTGTCTTGATTAATAATGAAAATCATCATTAATATTAAACACAATTTTTCTTAAGGGCTTTGTTGCACTAGAGTGTACTGAGTTAATGTTTTTGGTTTGTTAAAAACTAATTGAAAAAAAGATTAAGAATCATTAACAGTATGCTTTTGGTTTGTGACAGATACTCCATTCTGCACAGAGATGGTTCCTTTTCACTTGTTTATTTTGCAGTAGTATTAATTGAGGTTTTTTCCTGAAATAAAATTACTTATTCCTTAAAACGTTTTAGTCTTAGAAATTGGTTGATTTCCTCAGAAGTGTCCTAGTAAGTAAAAATATCAACATTTTAGCAATGAAGGAAAATGAGGAAAGAGTTTGAAAATCTTGATACAGACCATTTTGGAATGCAGTGCTGGAACAAAAAACAGAACCCTTGAGTCTGAGGTTTCAGGGACAGGTAAAAAGCTGTGTTTAATCAAAATCTATACAGCTTCAGTCACTGGGGCTTCTGGGCAATGGCTGGTTGAGTCTAAAGCTATGTATCTCATTGCAGGGATAGCATTTCAGTCACTGCTGCGTAGCAAGTAAATGTCACATCATTACATCCTTGCTGCTGTAGACACATAGTAGAGGAAAGTAATTGAGATCCTGCTCTATCGACTTTTAGTTCAGACTTGGCACTGGGACATTAACTCATGATTGCAACTGCAGCACGTTTTCATAGCGGGGAGGTCTTTTAGCTTGGGAGCCAGAAATGAGTAGCATTTTTGTTTGTTCTGTTTACAAGTGCCAGCTTAGCAAACCATTATGTGCCTTTTTTTTCCTTTTTTT
>VYXB01010662.1:352757-367081 GCA_013397135.1 Pachyramphus minor
TGCTTACCTGGAGTCAAATGCTAAGTTGGCTATAAATAGTGAGGTTTAATAGGCAGGATGGGGTTTTCTTTCATTTCTGAGAAGGTGAAGTCATCTCCATTTTGAGGAGGTGCACAGATCACTTGTGTGTCCACTAAAAATCAATGAGCTGTCATGCACCAGACTGCCAAGAGAGAAATATGGTGTGCAGGTCAATGCTGACCTGCATTTTTGTTGCAGTTTTTCAGGTGAGATTAAGTTTCACGTGAATCTGCTTGGCAAGGACCATGTGGCTTTTGTAAGCATCTGAGTCCACAGGGAGGCTTTCTCCAAGTTAGCCAAGTTAACTGGAAAGAGCTTACGTTTTGATTTGGACCTGTTTGATAATAATATGGCATTACTCATCACAAATTTTTACACTTGTTGGCTCTCTAGAGATGTCCTTTTATAACAGCTTGTTGGGGTATGTGGCAGAATATTTGGCCTTGTTTTCAGAAAGTGATAGCCTATGAGTTAAGACTTGTTTACATGGAATGGACATTCTGCATTTTATATATATAGACAGAAATGGATATGCAGCGTGAAACTTCCCATGTGCCTGGAAGCAGATTCCATGCTCAGTTGGGCCTCCAAGGGTTAGCAGCAATCTTACTCAAACTTGCTAAGTTCCTTTTTGTGTTTCTGTAATGGCATTACAAAGTGCAGCTTACATTGCCTTACGTAGCTGTTATTCAGTTTTGTATCTTGAACTGCCTAAGAGCTTCCTCAAAAACAGCATGAATTTTAGTGCTTGCATTTACTGCTGCCATAGAAAATTTGTATCCCTCATCTTGGGTCATATTACACGCTGTTTGAATTTGAGCCTGGCAAGCTGAGCTTCATGGCTCAATGATTTCTGAATAGCTCCTCGTGTACCTGTTATAACAGATAAAACACAATAGCATCATAGGTTTTTTGCTCCTTAAATGCCAGAGATCCAATGATAGCACCTAATGAAACTTGCAGTGGTTTTTAATGCTTTACCTCATGGGCCTCTTTTTCACACAACTCATTCAGTTTTGAGTTCAAACCATTATAGGGTGCCTGTGACCCAGTGTGCTTGATGGGGTTAGGGATGTACCTTTATAGTGGATCTCCTTATCCGTGCCCAATTACTGTACTTCAGTTCCTGCTGCAGAGCATTTTTCAGGGCACACGAGTGAATTTTGTTTGGATGAAACCAAGGTGGAAGATGCCTTCTTGGAGAACACCTAACATGTCCCAGCTGCTATTGGAAGTCCAGTAGATGGCAACAAACTGCTGCTGGCCTAAAGTCTGGAAAACATGTATTGTGGATACTGGGTCCTTGTTTTCACTTTACAAACATATTTCTCCTGGAGTGTTATTTGCTAACTTAGACTTGGCTGTAGAAGGTCAGATGTTGGGGTTTCTGTATCTTCTGGTGACATTGAATTCCCTTCTCTTTTAGTGAAAGGATCAATATATCTGCCTGCACTTTTAGTTTTGCCCAAGGAACCTTTGTGCTTATGACCCTGATGCTTCTTTTTGCCATTTGAAAAATCTCAATGCTGTTTGATTTAATGAACCTACATCCTTATGCTTTTTTCCCCCCCCCCTTTGCTTTACAGAATATGGACGTTCCTGTGATGCTGAGACACCTGCGGGAGCAAAGAGTGTTTATGATCCAGACCATAGCCCAATACAAATTTGTTTATCAAGTGCTCATACAATTCCTGCAAAACTCTAGACTTATTTAATCTTTTCAAACATCCCAGACCCAGCTTTGTGGATCTGACTGAACCTTACTGATGAACAAGGGGAACTGCCTTGACAACACTGTGTGCATATATTACACTTTTTAAAGTTGTCTTGAAAGTAAGGAATGATTGTTCTTTACTAGTCTCCCGTGGATTATTTTATACAAGATATAATTTATTTTTCTTGGAATAACTTTTGAATTACTTTAATAATTCGTAAATCTTATAGTGACCTTCAAAGTGAACCACATTTGACATGACTGGTCTGCATTGTAACGTGTTCGTAAAGGAGAGCAATCCTTTGTAAAGGTAGTTTACTAGCTTTTATTTTGCTACCCAGCTTCTGAAAAGAACAGTTATTTGGCAGCAGGCTTCTTCTCACGCAAGGACGTTCTGGATGCAGGTATGTGGCTTCTGTGATAAAAACAAGACCTGCTAGATGTCAGCTACAGCTCTGTATGAGTGGAAGCTGAGGGCACACAGCACGGAGACCTGAACTTCTGCACATGCAGCCGGGCACATTACCGAGGGCTCAAACACAGGACATTGTGAGGACAGAGAGTTTGGGTGCTACACTGTTCAAATTCTGCTAAAATTACAGTTTTAGGTTAGTCCTTGAAAAAATCAATACTGGATCTTTTAAACGAGGCCTTTGCTGCTGTGTGCAGCCCTTGAAGGGATTCATAAGAAGCAGTGTAGGGTGAAGTCCAGTGACCCACAACAGGCTGAAGTCAGTGAGTGAGTTTTTTCAGTCATTGTGGTGGACTGAGAGTTGAACAGTATAGGACTTTCAACCAAATGCATCTGAAAAAAATCAAATCAAGCACCTTCTCATGGATTATACTGAAAGTATTATTGCCTGGAGGCTCACCTCCTGCAGAAAAAGAATCTCATTTAAATTAGGCATCTCTGGTTGCCTTAGTTTTCATGTGTGAACTATTGTCTGATGGCTAGAGATGGGATCAGGCTGGAGAGGAACCTGGGATGTCTCCAGTCCCAGCCCTGTTCACCTTACTGCTAACTTTAAACTTGGATAGGCTTGCCCAGGGTCACATCCAGTTTCAGAATTCTCGAGGGTGAAAATTTCACAGGCTCTCAGGGCATGTGATGCAATGAAGTTACTCTGCCATAGTGAAATTACCTTTCTTGGTATCCCTTTCCCAGATACTCTTTAATATTTTAGTCCTATTGTTTCTTTTCTGTTGCATCCCCACCTCCAAACCCTGGTCAAATGTACAAGATCTAAGCCTACAAGTGCTCTTAATTTCAGCTAAAGGGACTAAAATCAGTGGGAGCTTAAGCTCAGGTTCTGTACTGGAATGTTTCTTAAATTGCTTAGAACTGCACTGTGTTGGTTTGGGTCTCTGCAACACAGGCCTAAAAAGGTGACAAAGTGAAGATTTCTAGCTACCAATAAATGGAGATGAGTTATTTTTCTGTAATACCTTGACCATGTTCTTTTTAGGGATCAGTTTTTAGTCAACTTCAGTTTTCCTCTAATTTCTTCTGCCAGTGCCAACATATCTCTTGTTAAATTAGCAGCAACCATTTAAAGTCTTTTCAGCAGCATCTGCATGATAATTGCACAGAGATGCTTTATATCTGGGAAAAAAGCCAAGGAATAAACCTTGAAGCAAAGTGTATTAAATTAGTTATCTCATTATAACTTTTTGAATAATTTCCTAATGATGAATTAAGTTTGAACTCAGAGCTGTCAAGTCCCATTGCTCCACTTGGATGTGAGAAGTAGAAAATCAGGAGGGAAAAGAATCTGTTCCTGTCTTATTATTCAGCTGCTCTTGGCTGAAATGTGTACTTCTGCTTCTACAGCGAGTACAGGAAAGTTACTGCATAAGAGACTATGAAGAACTGTGTTTGAAGGCAAGAAAATTAAGCAAATGTTTTTTATGCAAAGATGCATCATAGGTGTCTTAGAAAAATATTAATTAGAAAAAGGCACCAAAAATCCCTTCCAAATTAATTCAGTGCCTATTAATGAGCCAAATAAATGACCATGTAGTAAACAGTCATTTCCAATTAACTCATAATGTGGCTGGTACGGTAGATAGAAGTCAATGTGACTCACTTTTTCCCTTTCATTGTCAAAGAATGGTAATTTTAAACTCTTTCTTTCATCTGACTTCAATGTATTTTTCCCTGCTAGATTTTATCTTGACTAGATCTGCTAATATCATAAGTGAATTGGGTTGGTGCATGTCTTCAGAGGTTCCTTTCCACCCCAGCTTGCAACTGACCCTCAGCGTGCCAATGTCTTATGGTTGAAATGTGATACAGTTCTGTAAGGGAAAAACTGAACCTTCTGACTTTGAACCTGCTGTAGTTTTATCAGGCTGAAATTGCTTGGGCAGTATTTCCTAACCTTTAGGGAGTGACAGGAAAATGCATTTTGCATCCCATTTTGTTAGTCATAGCAGGAACGAACACATGAGACTTAAACAACAGTGCTGTTTAGTTTCTGTCCCACAGACTTTTAACAGCACAGTCCTTAAGGAGAAAAGGACAGTTTGGAATTGTTGTATGTTGCATTGCATGTTTTTTTTTTAACATCAAAGCATGACACTGGTTTGAGACCAGTTTCATCCATTTGGAGTAAAATCTGGACTGAAAATCTCACAAAGATCCTTCAATGAATGGAACTGCACCTAACTAACAAGTTTGGCACGAGCAGTCTTCTCCCAGGGCACCCACATTGCAGTCTGGCATGTTTAGCCTATGTTCCCTCCTGTTTCTGAGAGAGAACTTGAAGTGGATGAGTAAGTCTGCCTTGGGAATCCATTGTGTCCATTTTCCTTTTTTATGCGCTCTTCATGTGTATTTCACACACTTTGATTTTTTTTTTTCTTTAAATTGTTACCAATGATAGTATTGAGGTGCTGGCATCAAATTTTTAGTTGAGGTCTAACATTTCATGCCTACCATTGTTCAATCAGGGATGGGAGAGATGACAGCTGAGTTTGGACACATCTCAGTGTTGTGGGTATCCTGTTTCTGTCCTCCGTTGGACACGCTGGAGGATGGTGGACATTAGCTGCTCAGGTCCTACTTGTTCCAGATCCTACAAAGGCCAGTTTTGGCACCTTTTGTCCTTGACTACCTAAGAAAAGATGAAGCTTGTTCCCACAAACATTTTCCTTTATAGTTATACAGGGACCCTAAATGCTCAGCCTCATCAAAAATACCTTTTCCCTAAATGAATTTTATCTGGCAGGAGACACATCTGTGAGGACTTATTCAACCTGTTGCTAACATGGTTCTTGAAATATACTGAAGGACATTTCTGTTCCACTTATGTAAATCAGCTGCCTCAGCTAAAAAATTATTAAATATTTGCATGATTTCAAAAGTTGTTTTTTTCTTTTTAAATTACTTCTATGTAAACACACAGAAATGCAACACAGACTTACTCATTCTCTCCCAACCGAAGTGCTTCAATAGGTATGCTCTTTGTAAGCCAAGACATTGTTTTTTTGATCCAACACTTGCTTTGTTTGTGTAGTCCACAAGCAAGTCTGAAATAAATGTTAATGGAAATCTTGTACTTGGATATAGCAAAAATCTATAGGAAAAATTCAGCAGCTACTGATGATGCTGCATTCTCAACAGCTGATTTCCCACAGGTCTCCTGGGAGGAGATGACTGAATTAGCTGTTGTCAGCCTTGCTAAAAGTTTGTGATCTGCAGCTTCATACATCACTGAGGGAGGTCTGAGTCAAATCTTGCTGCTTGTCTTTGTGAGGAAAAAAATGCTAGGGCAGCACCTACTGCAGGAAATAAAGGCTGCATCATACTGCAGGAGCAAATACCTGAACTGACTGTGAAAGGAGGGACTGTGTAAAAAGAGCATTTGACCACTCTTCTACAAATACGAGTATAAATCTGCTGATGCATACTTCAAGTCATAAGGAGTTTGGGGATGGTTTTTTGCCAGTAAGAGAGAGGGTGCAAGTGCAGAACCCCAAAGGCAATTGTCTTCAGCTTGCTTTTAGCCTTCTAGAGAGGTTTGCTTGTAGAATTTGGTGCTATGGGAACTACAAATGCCATCTGAGTCTTTAGAGAGGAGGACATTATACATGCAGCTGTTTGCAGGGATTGTGATTTGAGGAAGGGAACAACTGGCTGCTTGGACTATGGGGCAAATAACAGAAGATGGAAGTATTAAACATAAATAAACTACTGTTAGATTGCGAAACAAAACATTGCATAGGTCAAAAATAAGTGTTTATATAAATATTTAAAGTAAATAGATTTTGTCAGTGTTTTTAGAGTATTTTAGATTACAGTTCCATTGGTTCCTCTGAGCTATTTTTGGTTGGCATTTCTTTGAAGTTGTTGCCTCTGCTTTATGTGCACCCTCACCGGGAGTTTCCCACATGTACACCAGGACTTTGCCTTTGGAGAGTGAGCTGGAAATCGTGATAAATAGTAGCCTCCACTGGAGAATCCCAGAACTATTTAACAACAAGGGAAGGACTAATGCTGCAGTTGATCCCTGAAATGAGTAGAGTGCTTAATAGTTTTACTCTTCCAAATCACCTGAGTCAGGACTCTGTGGTTGGACACAGCTCCAGGCATTTCAGAGGTAGTGTTCCCTGATTATGCAGGCAGGCACAAAAGAGGAAGGCTTCCCACAAACTATTTCCATGTCAGGTTGGACGGCACACCCTGACTTAGACAGGGGCTGATAGCAGACACTTAGGAAGAAATATGAACACGTCTAGAAAAGGGTGCTCAGCCCTAATGCACCTGGCAGCCAGTCCTTGAGGCCAAAGTTGTATTCCGTTCACTGTGCTTAGTAACTACTGATATAAATCACATTACCTTTTCTTTAGAAGCCATTTATTCCTCTGGCTTTCACAATGTCCTGTGTTGGTGAGTTCCACAGCTTAATTATAGATGTAATATATAAGAACTTCTTTTTTGTGTATGTTAAATAAAAGTATTTTCTTGCCTCAACTTGGTCTTTAAAATTAAGCCAATCTTTACTGCCAGAAACACCGTTAATAGGGTGTTTATCCTGTTGCAATTGCTCCATATGGAAAACACATTTTCCTCACTAGTAAAGTACCCTTCTTTGATTATTTTACAAAGGAGAAAAGTTTACACATGCAGATGACTGTAATATTCCCATATGTAATTGTGTGGAACATGTTACATGAAATAACATGTTTATGTCACTGGATTTTACTGTCCTATTTTACTTCAGTATTTTGATGCTTCCTGTTTTATTTGTTCTGTAATTCTATTCATGACAGTTTAGCACAAAACAGTGATCTGGATCCTACCACTTCATTGTATGTATACATTTTGTAGAGAAATGAGACATCAGTTATATGCCCTCCCTGCTCCCTCCTGTTAGGGCTGAATGGCAGAGCTATTCTATGCTATTGAAAGCCTTTAAAAAAAATCTATGCATGCTATTTTTTAATATTCTAATGTATTATTCATATCAGTACATAAGCTTATGCTTGTCAGTTTTATCTTCTGTATAGAACTGATTACTTGTGACAGTATTTTTGCACTGTTTCTTTCCTTTCTCTTTTTATAATAAAAAGTTCTATTCAGCATTAATTGACTGCAATAATTTTTTACCCCTTTCACTGCCTTTGTGTAAATAGTTTCTTATATGCTTTTCCAAATATGAGAATGTCTTCAGTCACTGAGGTTTTTCGGTAAGGCTGTCCTTCATATTCACAGTAAACAATAAACAATTTTTTTTTTTCAAGGAAAACTATGCTTGTGTTCTTTTCTGTACCAGCTTAAGGTTTTGTATTTGCATCTACTATACTTGAGTTGGTTTCCCATGTTAAACTGATATGCAGAGTCAGGGCCCCAGTGAAATTCAAATAACCTTCTCTAAACAGTAACCCAAGTTTCACAGGGGCAAGGCTCCCACTGGTGCTCATGCTCAGCTAATCAGATTCTTTGGTGTTGAAGCATAGTCTGGGCTTTGGACAGACTTTCTGAAGTAAAGGTGCTATTTCCCTGGACAAGGGTTTACTTGGTAAGATAAACTTAGGATAGTCAGCTAGTGCCCTCTTCCTAGGTTTGGCTGCAGTTAAATGGTCTTGTCTTTCTGGAATTGTAAGATCTGGTGCAGTTTTATGTACTCCAGCAACAACTGCTGGCTGGAGAGCAATGAAAACCTTCAGCAAAATGAGCTGACAAACCCTTGTTCAAGCAGTTTTATTTTCAGAGCAGTGCTTACAAGAAAGAAAATACAGTACAGTTCTCAAGGGTGATGTGTTCTCTTTCTCATCATACTTTATAAGCCATGAGAGCAGCAAGGAATGAGCAGGTACTTTTACTGGGCACCATATTTAAATGTTGGTGCTGGAAGTGCACAGCCACACTCTTTTTTTTCCCCCTCCATCCTTAAAAGCAATCTCCTACCATTGATCTAAATGGAGGGGGAAAAACCAACTCTTGTTTTATATATGGGTAGAGAAAACTAAGTCCTGGACTTTTTCCTCAGAAAATGTTCTTGTTCCTCTTTTAAAAGTAATTGCTAACATATTAATAGAATAGCTGTAATACACTGGAGATGAAGGTATGGCTGTAAGGAAATATGAGCAGTAAATTCACCTCAACTTGTAAAGGGGACTAAAAAGCCAGAAATTGCATAGTTCGTGTCTTGTGCAAGCCTTTGAGCTCCGAGATAGGTACCAGCACTCTCTGTACAAGATGTGCTGAGCTCTAGGTCCTTACTGTGATGAATCCCCATCTGCCAAGAGCAGTGATGGACCTGCAGAATAACTGGCTGAGGGAACAGTGGTGGCTTTCCTGCAAAATGCACAGAATTCATCACCCACTTCCCCTTTGTCTCAGCTAAGCCACTGCAAACAAAAATAATTCATGAGAAAAGGAAATGGATGCCAAACCACAACAGAAAAAGTACAGCTTTTGCTAATTTGTCAGATTAAACAAAACTATTTAGGCAAAAGTACATGTCACAAAACTATTGCACCCATTTAAGTGTACAAGTGGAATCAAGAGGGGTCAAGACCACTTTATTTACTTTACAGAAATAAGATCCACACTGAAATCCCTGAAGAAAAAGATGGCCACTTTTGCACATGAACTGTCAGAAGGCATAACCTTCAAGAAACCATGGATGCTTCCTTAAAAGAAAAAAAAAAAAAGGCAATTGTAGATGGGTGGAAGCTAGGAAGCTAGGCCTAAGTGTGTTTGTCATTCCAATTATAGGACAGAACTGTGTTCACTCTACCGCTTTTCAAAGCACTCCTGAAGGTTTCCATAACAAGGCTTTTTAAATAAAGGTTTGAAGGATTGCATAGATTCAAAGGCTCAGTGGTCCTCTAATTCCTTTTTGATCTCTGAAATGTATGGATGATCTTTCCCATGTGCTACTTCCATGATAGCAATTGCCTATGAAAAGAAAAAAAAATATTCACACAATTGATTCATATATAACACCAGGCTATAAATACTCTCTTTAGAGGTTTGAAGCAGTCTGACACCTCTAGCTACTTTTTGTCCTCTTGTACTCATAAACCCAGTAGGAAATAAAATGAAATTCAAAACTAAGTAATAAAGGTTTTACATTCAGAGAATACATCTTTGATCTTAAAGGAGCCCAAAGCAACTTTCAAAATGATATTCCTGACAAAACTACTTTGAATGCAACCAGCTCCAGGACAGAAAACTGCAAGTACAGTGGGTAATATTCTGGCAGAGGACTTAGCCAGTATCAGAGCGAGCTGTGTTCCTACCAATTTATCCTTCAGCTGTCACACAGACACGCAGGCCTGCTGCAGAATTTACATTAAGGCATTTCAGGCTTGATTCTGTAAACCCTGGTTGAAGGGGCTACCAATGCTTTAGGAAGGAAGCAAATTCTTAGGCAAAAAGTGAAATCCTGTCAGGTTCAGACACTGCTATGCTCGACTCCCTGCTGTTTCACTTACATCCTGCTCCAGTCCTAAGAGTCCAGGCAGCCAAACCCGCTGACATGCACTTTTCCTGCCATTACCCACACTCACGGCAGAGTGTGTGCAGGAGAAACATTTCCACTTGAGAAAAGGATAGCAGCACCCCCAAGCAGATGTGATAAAAGGCAGCAATAGGTAGAACTAGAAGCAAGTCCAGTGTAAGTCTGAAAATATTTAAAGACCACAGTGGTAAGACAGCATAAGGAATAGCCCTCTGAGCATTTAGTTGTTTTCTCCTTGGGAAACTTTTATGGAATTACGCTCTTGTATTTGTTAAGTCGGTACAGCAAGGGCTTTTGGTTCCACCTCAGCAGCAGCAGCAGCAAGAAATCACTCCTTCTCCTGCCCAAAAGAAGAAAGGAGGGCCTTCTGGATGAGCTGCTCACAAACTGACAGAGAACAATGGGTTTGTTTTTCCACTAAATCCCAAACATAAGGGGCTGGGATAACTGTGGGCAGTTCCTGTAGACAGCTTTTGGAAGTGAGTCATTAGAAAATGTTTGTGTTAGGAAGCTAACTCTGCCAACAAATCTACCTAACAATTCCCTACCCCCCATCCCATGTTCTTACCGGCACAGTTCCCATTTCTACTCAAAGGTTTAACACCACAGGAAAGGAAAACCTATGTTAATTTCAAACCAGGTAAAACAGTTAAATTTTAAAGCATGTATTCTTGTAGCATCTTGCCACTATGGCTGGATGACTGTTATTGCTGGCTAAAAACTTGCTGGCATCTCAAAAAGAAAAAAAATTAATACATTGTGACATTCCACGAGTCATTATATGCTACAGTAGTCACTGATGCTTAAGAAACTAAAATAAACTTCTGTCCAACAACAAGAGGGGAAAAAAAGTCACAAAATAGTACAGACTAATAAAAAAATAAAAGAATAAAAAACTAAGGAATAAGGAACAGACTAATAAAAAGGGGTGAAGAAAAATGTAAAACCAAATGCTGTATTTGCCAATTTCAGCATTACCAGATGCATTGAATTCCCTTCAGCTATGCAGAAATCAATTGGTTCCAGAACAAATAACCACCGAAAGCATGCCTAGTTTAAGTTGAATATAGAAATCACAGACTTCAATGAAACACTATGTGCCTTTTATAAGAGCCCAGCATTTTTTCTGTCCTTAACTAGCAAATGAGGAGAAGCTAGAGTTGTGCTTCATTTACACTAGTGCAGCTCTAGCTCAGTGAACAACTTGGAGCAAACGTTAAAACATAATTCTCACTCCAGCTGCTGCAGCATGAGCCCACTGTGAAAAGGTAAGACTCCCTATTTGCAAGAGCAGACCTATACTACATCTCTAGAAAAATCAAATCTGAGCCAAAAATCCAGTAACCAAATATATTAACAAATGGTGCATTTCCTACCAAGCCAGGCTGAGAAGCACAGAGAAGCACAGAGTGTTTCAATGACCCCATGTTTGAACTGGTATTAACGAAGAAACCAGGAAATAAATACCCTCTTCAGGGCTTTAACTCCAGCCGTTCTGTTATTCAACGCCATATACAGTCTCCCTAATTTCAGCCACATGGAAGCAACGTTCAGCGAGTAGGAGGGATAATGTTTACTGCAGGAGAGAAAGAAAACCAGCTTTATCAAACTTGGCAGTTTCATTGCATTTTCCCAGCCCCTGTCCCCCCTCTCAGGGGGCAAGAAGCTGCCTCTCGTTGCCCCTGCCCATTCACTGCTCATCCCCTCTGCCATGACTGCCAAGAGTCAGTGCCAATTGTGTCTGGGATGAGGACGCCTGTCAACTGGGAATTGAACTGAAACTACCATATGCCTCTGAACAGCTGTCAGATGGCAATGACTTTCTGCCACTAGTTTTAATCTAGCCAGCTACAGAAAGAGCCTGCATTGTTATGAGTTTTTGGAGCCCCCCTGCACTCGCAGAAGTAGCTCTGTGAATTGTACAATAGTTGGTGGAATGGAAAGCGAGGGGCCCTCCGCAGTGTGTACGGCACACATGCCACTCTGCACTCACACACACTGAGCTAGCAGAGTCCAGTTCAGCAGAGCTGACCTGGAATGCCAGGCTCAGAGCCAGAGGAGCTGGGCAAGTCCCAGGGAAGATAAATAGTACTGAGCCCCCAGGCGGGGAATGTTGGCTCCTTCTTTGTATCACTGCTCTCTGCCAAGTGATCTGTGACTTTACGTTGGCATCTGCTCCAAAGGGAGAGCTTTTCTTGTGTTCCCCCCAGCTGGCGAGAAAGTCACGTCTCAAGACGAGAATCTGTTTGGGAGATTCATGGCGGGATCAGACCCAGTGCATAACTGGCTAGCACTAATGAAAGAGATCCCTACTGTGAAAACACAGACAATTTTATCAGAAAGAGTATTAATTTTTTCGGCAGCGGCTGTGTGTGCTGCCTTACCCCACACAGGGCTTCAGCCTGTGCATTCTCCCATGCCCCCAGCTCTAAGGCAGCAGAGATCAGGGACATCGGGGCACCCCCTGCCTCCGATTGCAGGAGCTGAGCTTGGCTTCAGCTCCCTCTGCCGCTCAGCCCCAGCTCTGGGACAGGGCTTGGCTCTCCTGCAGCCGTGCTCACTGTGCTACTGTGGAGAGAAAGGACTGGGACACTGCGGGAGGCTGACGGCAACGCAGGGTTTGCCTCCATGACCTTATACAAAATATTGACTGCAGATGCAATTTGAAGCTCTGCTTCAGTAAAAGATTAGGATGTTTAAGAAAACCAGTATTTATCTAGCTAAGCAGAACTACCACACCACCCAAGGTGGCACAAAATTATTTTAAGAACTCAAAGCAAGGTTTTCAAAGTCAGTCTTGCTATATATTGAAGACCACATTTTGATAGTAACAAACACTGTCCTAGCATTTAAATGTTCCTTTGTGAGTAGTGATATCATAGGTAGCATGTTTATACAATACATACTGAGAGAAGTGATCTCTGCCCAAACTTGTCTTAATTCTTCAGACTACTGAATTAAAGCACAAAAAAAAATAAAACTCTCTCATATTTACCTGTATGGTCTGATAATTTTTTGCCCATAACGCAGTGCACCTTCCCAGTCCTGCACGTAGAGACAGACACCCATGGCCTGGTACATCATATGTAACATATAAACATTACTGTCTTCAAACACTGCACCCATCTTGTCCAGGCTGAGCTCACAGATCTCCAGTAATTCACCAGGGGGTATGAAGAAGTCAAGGAACCCAATAAAAGGATGGTCTCTCCTTATACAACTACCCGGTAATGCCTTCAGACACAAAGAGGACAGAGGTAAGCTTAATTTCTACTGGTTACTGTATTTCTCCTGCAAGTACTTCTGAAGTCTGGCAGGTGAGATTGTTATGTCACGCACCAAGCCAGTGGAGTCAGGGTGAGACAAAGGATATATTTGTAGTGTTTGGCTCGCCTGAATTCCTCAATCACGTTCCTGGCATATTTGATCATGCCCTGTACCGTCTCTGCCGATGGAGGATCATTCAGCTTGCAGATTTCCAGTTTCTCTTTATCCTGAAGGAAACACAATGGACCTTACAAAGGCAAGTTCCAAGCCCTACAAATAAAGGTGCACCTGCTTTACAAAATTACTCTAATAAAAAGACACAAATGGGAACTTAAGCCCTTCAAACAATATAAAAACAAAAGTAGAGTGTGCACCTGCAATTTTTCTCTAAAGCCTTTGGCTAGGAATCCTAAAATCCTCTGGCCTTCCAGTTCATCTGCCATTCTCTACTTCCATGCAGTCCCTTTCTTTTGAATGATTGAAGAGCTTTTTGATCTTGTGATGAAAGCAGTTTTATGTAAGAAATTTCACTACTTCTAAGAGATCAGGGATTAAAACAAATTTAATTTTAAGGCTATAAAAGCTCAAATACCTTAGGTCTACCACCTATCTCTGTGGAAAATTACATGATCTTAAATACGGAAAACAATCCTTCGTATCTACAGAAAAAAAACACATTTCCACATATTTTGTTATTTCTGCTGGACAGCTCCACTTACTCTTATCTTTCTATCTACCTTACTGCTTCACGAAGAGTCAGCTGCAATCTAGAGACAATCTTTTGCTGTTTAAGCTTCACATTGTTGCTCGATTTCCTTTTCTTTTATTATTTCATGTGCCAGCCAAGAGGGCTACAGGGGACTCTTTCCAGAGCCGAAGGAGACTGAGTGACAGGTGACTCCAGGAGTAGCACATTGTTGAAAATCACAGATGAAATCCTGGCTTCATTAAACTCAGTGGCAAAATTATCAAGGTAACTCTGGGGAAAAACACAACTAACATGGTATCAACAGAATGGCCTGAAGCAACAATATTGGGTACTATTTTGGAAAAATAATTAGAGAAGATGACACCATTTAGGGGAAGGAGATGGTTGTCTGGTCAGTTTGGGAACCAGCTCTTATAAGGAGACCTTGTGAAAATGGGAGGTAAAATGATGTGGAACTTAAGGATCACATTCTGCCAGCCCCACTGATCCTGTCTGGAATGACAGATGAGCTACACAATGCTCAGAATTGACTGAAATGCCCCAGCCAGGAACTGCTGCAGTACTCTATCCCAAAACAGGAGCCCATAAACGCCCCAAGCAAGATTTACTTGCTGAGAGTTGGTAGAAAGCCTGCACCTTA
>VYXB01010662.1:367088-390063 GCA_013397135.1 Pachyramphus minor
CAGTTCTGAGCTAAATTCTTTTGATCAGGTGACCTAGACACAGTGTAATTATGTACTTTTAACAATGCTTTCATCTTTGCTTTGTAGTTCAACTTTAGATAAGCCTCTACCAGGAAATTTCCTGATGTGTCGCGATTACAGCGGAAAGAGTGAGTATCAGAAAGCCTTCTAGACAGAAAAACAAAACCACCCCCGCCATACTATTATTCCACTTTCCAAAATGTAATTAAACCAGATAGGAAATTACGTCTAAGGACATGGGTAGGTGCCTTGACAGTCAGAAGCATATTTCACACCAACTGTATTACCTTTTCTTTCGTTAGGCACTCCCTGCAATCACAATTAAAGAAATACGAGTCTCTTAACCGGTCATTTCTGTCTTCTGTGGGATACAGCAGGTCAATATAGCTGCTAAAAATCTACACAGGAAAAAACAAAGCAGTTAGTGAGAAACAGTGTCACTAAACGTATTTATCACTACTAGTTCTGGTATATGTAGTATGACTGCTACATACTCATGCAACTTGTAGACCCCTGCAGCCACATCACCTGCTTGCTCCCTCACATTCCAAGCCTCTTGGCAGCATCAGGAGTTGTCATTTGCTGCAGTTGGACAGAGAAGCATTCCTTTCCTATGGAATTTCCCTCAAATTTTATGGAATTTCCCTCAAATATTACCCTGGCTTATACCCAGGACAGCAAGATTCAGGTGTGGATAAGGAAACTATCACAGCATAAATCTCAGGCTCCTGTCAGACTACAAAGATACACCTACTTTTCAGAAGTAAAATAATGATTTCAGGTATCCAACCTAGGATAAATTACAGTGGCCTGGTTTTTTGGAGGCTGGAATCTCAAATTTTTCCCTCCTAAAACCTACAAAAATTGGGGCAACTGCAGTCACTAGTAGCTTTAGAAACTTAGGACAAGACCTTTAGATCTCTGAAAAGAAAAGAGGCCCAGTGCTCCAGTTCAAGGAGAATGAATATCAGATTTACTTCAGCAGCAATATTTTAAAGCAAAGAAAATCTGCTTTTGAACATTTTAAAGGCCCTTCATATACACTATTCTTAAGTTTTCCTCCATTTCAATGGTCTTCAGAAAAGAACCCCTGCAACTAGCTTTAATGCTCTGCCTTTAAAATGAGATCTCCCCCAAGAAACACATCCTATGCACAGTGCAGCTGATCATTCTGCAGACAAGGAACAGCTTTAGCTCCATTTCCTCATTTGTAGCTATTTGAAATGCTTTGTTCAGTCTTTATGCTTAAGGTTTCTCTCTTTAAAAACAAAATTACATGTAATTTCATACAGTACACCTTCTTCTTAAGTGAAAGTGTGAGTGTGTCCTCTCACACTTTCCCCCTCATTCCTATCCTCCCTTCTATATTTTCAAAGCATGGCAAATGCAGGAACCGCATTTACAGAAAAAAGAACTTTAAAATGTTGCACTGCAATGGCTACATGGTGCCTGAAGATGGAGACACAGGCTGTGAGACGGCACAGCACCCATGCACAACCACGAGCTCACACTTAGAAAATTCTGAAGTGTCAGAAAAGCAAACGTGCAAAAGCCATGAGGTCCTGGAGAGCTGATGCAGCTTCTAAGACAGAACTCAACCCGAAGAAGACGCCAAGAAAAGAAAATACTCCACATCTCTACCTCTCACCATACGCCCTCCCTGGATATGCTGAAAATGTCTGTGCATCCATGGTAAAATTCTTAAACCAGAATCAGCTCTTGTCCATTACCACAATGCATTTGCAGTGGCTGCCAACATCACAGACAAATAATTGTTAGTAAATGGCATCAAAAGAAGTTGCTCACCTGAGTAATTCACCCTTGGCTACAGCAACTAAACTTGCTTTGTTCACAATGGTGAACACTATAATCCACAAAAATAACCTCCCCTCCCCTTCTTTCAGGCTGCTACCACACAATTCAGAAATCAGATGTTTTCAAAAATCAAATCTGAGCTTATTTTGACCAGCATTACCTTTGCCCACTAAATTAACATTTACAAGTGAGCCACTGAAACTCTATGCGAACTCCATCCCCAGAGAGAATGTTCTGTATCTTCATTCCCTGAAGGTATTTGAACATCCTCCTTGACTCTGTTAAACATCTTATTTCTTGTTCTTAAAGCAAAATGCAGCTCTGCTGCTTCAGACTCCCTGCCAAGTTCATTATTTGACTGAAAAAGTTTCAAGGTAAACCCAGAGCCTTACTCCATTTTGCAGAATTTTAACCATCACTGTTCAGTTTCACTCTGCCTAACAACACACTTCTGCTCTTCTGTGACTTCCCCACAAATGCCACTGAGGTGATATGACCAAATCCCATGTTTTCTGGATGCTCTGTCCAAACAGAAGTCAGAGGACTTATCTGTACCCATTTACCTTGTTTATTCTGGCTTCAATTTCAATACATTACTATTATACTGGGAACTATTATAGCAGTAATAATTTGCTTTGATCTTGGAATTTCAAAGCACCAGCCAAACATCAGTAAACTCAGCCTCATTTTACAGATGGGTAAACTGAGAGAGGCTGGCAGATACACAGTGACTGCTGCAGGTGTGCCCTTCCCTTGTTTTAGCACAAAATTGGATACTGCCTCCAAAAATCACTCCAGTCCTCCAGAGCCACCCTAATTTTTCCAAAGCACCATCTTACACTTGTCTGAGAAAGAAGAGATTCTTACTCCCTATTATTAAGTTGTCATCTAATTTAAATGAACCCTGAAAAACAGAATGGATCCTACTTTTAGAACACATGAGTACAGAGTACATTCAAATGCTGTGCATTTACCTCCTCTCCAGGCTCAATCTCTTTAACAGCTCTGACTTCTGCCAAGGTTCCCTTGTAAGTCACAATCACATTTGGGCAACAGCTATGGTTCATCAATGCAACACTGTAAAAGTAGAAAAGTAAATGTTTTCCCCAACCACCACCACAAGTAAAATGTAAAAAGTTAAGCACCACTTCACAAAACAAGTAAGTCTGAAAGAGTCAGTCTCTCTCTGTAAGCTGTTTTTATTCTGAGGCTTAACATGAAGGTAACCTTGGGAAAATATGTTGTACTGTTTTTTATTTTAATGATATGGAGAATGGCTGTGCCAATGAAACCTTCCAATTTTTAAATCCTATTCTTGCAGTACTAGGCAAGTTATTCTTTTCCCATTCTTACAGTGCTATAGGACAGATGACAAGGACGCTCACATAGCTTTAACACCAGCATTGTAGACAGACTATTTTCCTCTGAGGAGAAAGAAAAAGAAACACATTTAACCTAAAAGGAAACAAACAGATATAGGAAAACAAAAGTTTTTGCTGCATCATGAGTTAAGATGGGTGTTAACCTTTTAGCTGGCTTCTATGCAAATGTAAACATCTTTCATGTTTGAAGTGCAAGAGATCTCTCTACCTGTTATACAAGCATATGACTTAGACAAAAACTGGACAGCAGAGAAAAGTAATCCACCTTATTACCAAGCTTGGAGAAAGTGCAGGCTACTGCTCATTTGAGATGAAATGTGTAGTTTTAGTTCTTTCTCTTCCAATCTAGCAAAATAACAATTGCCTCTTCGGTCTTTTTAGCTCACAGGCATAACCATTACATACGAAATATCTGACTCTTGTATGCTGAGCATTTACAAAGGATGGTGTTGGACATGTTTCAAGAAAATCCTGGTTTAATACTCTGCTCTCCCCACAATGACTCTGATCCTGGCAATTTCAAGGCATTAATTTCCAATCTGTAGATCAGGATATGAACTTCAGACAGGCCTGCTTGGAGCAGGAGAATCTGTGAAGCAAGGACTAGCTACTACTCTCTACATGCAGCACTTGGCAAAATCACATCCTGCTTTAACTGGGCATCTGTAGGTTTCAGGTTACTTTGACACAGATAAGCTACGAGTAATTTAAGTCCCACCAGGAAGCCAAAGTAAGCACACAGTGCTAATACCTTCATACAGGCTGTGCAAAGATCAGGAGCAGAAAATACCCTCCTTTGCTACAACATTAAGTAGGAAGGACAGACTTAAAAATGGAAGAAATGTTCCTTGGTCTTATAGAGAGCTGTGCTCCCCTGTCCACAAACTGCAGCTAATACTTAACACCTGCAGTATATTTGTAAAGCTAAGAAGCTTGTACATTTTTTTTTGCACTGTCATAGCAAGGAGGCTCAAAGAAGTTATGAAAGGGATTTACTGTTTGCCAGGAAACAAAGGTAGAAGGGATATTATTCAGAGAGCATCAGGTGGAGGATTTATACCCAGCCAAAACAGAAAGCTGGGAATAGTGCAAGTCACCTGCAGTCTTTTTCATTTGGCTTTGATGTCCCTGTCCAGAACCTGCTAGCCAAGTAAGTCAGTTTCCTATCAGTCTGAATATAGTTCACAATCTCAGTTTCAAAATAAATTACAAGTGCAATTTTACCAAAATCACCAAATTTTTAAGAAAAACTGCTGCAAATAATTTGCCACATTTTATTAGCCAACTAAAGATATTTAAAACATGACAAATTGAGTGTTTAATTAATTTCTTTTGGCAGACATCTACTTCCTTTATTTGTTTTTAAAATATTTTTTAAAATATTAAAATCAACCTACTCAGGAAATATGGCTGATCCCAAATGAGAGAGTTCTTCATCTTCAATTGTGAAGCCATTACAGTTAACCTAAGCAAAAAGAGAAAGATGCTGGATGAGCTTCTGGTCAGCTGAGTACTCCACGCTCACACGTCACATTCTCACACGTCAAACATAATTGCAGAAATTTGCTTACAATTTTCTATCCACCTCCCAGTACTCACAGGGAGCTACCCGAAGTAAAAACAAAGTTCCTACCCAAAAGAATGCACAGGATATTAAAAAACTGACAGTCCAACGCTCGCACCTGCTCAGGACACAGTATCTAGTGGATTGCTCCTTGGAAGGCCAACCAAGAGAAGAAGGGCTTGAAAAGGGCACTAAGAAGTGTCTGACAAATCAAGACCATTGCAAACACAAAACAAAGCCTCATCCTGACACGGGGCAAAGAGACTTCATCTGGCTGTGACAAGTAAAGGGCCAAAGCAGAAATACACATGCCAGGAACTGTGTGGGAATAAACAGTGGCAAACTCAGCCAGGTTGGGGCATACAGAGCTTTGGTGGAGCATGTTGGAGGGACCTGCCACAATGATATCTGTCATCAAAGACTGCACATATCAGCTACAGCTAAAGTACATATGAAAACAACAACAGCAGTGAGAAAGGCTTGAACTTAACAAAGACACAGAATAGGAAGCGACAGAAAAAGGACAGAGTATGAGAGGAAGTGTATTCCTAATTTAAACAGACACAGGATCAAAAGAGCTTGTTCACAAAACTCTCTTACAGAAGAGATTCAAGCAGATTTTAAAACCTTCTTACTTTTATTCTCACACAACTCAAAGGAATCTAACAGGACTTTCAGCTTTGTTTCATGTGGTTTGTATCACTTTAAGTGGCCAAAACGAACCTCAGTCAAGTACTTTTTTCCACTTCCACTTCGAATCACATACATACCGACACAAAGCAAACTCTCTCCACATTCACCATCATCTGCCTACAAACATGAAAATTTCTATGAAAGCACCAGTAAAACACTAAAACAAGTGCTATCACATGGCCAAATTCAGTTGAAGCTGCAAGGGATGCAGGAACAGTCCATCAAGTACAGTGCAAGTATTTGTTCTGGAAGGGTTAAGAGTTAACAACAAACACTACCAGCAATAATTACAGAACCATAGAATGGTTTTGCTCAGAAGCAGCCTTAAAGAGCATTAAGTTCCAATCCCATTTTTTCCCCTAATCCCCAGAGGCAGAGACACCTTCCACTAGACTAGGTTGCTCACCATGCAAAGTGATATGTCCCACAAGTTGAAATGTAGCTTGGACTGGATTTCAGAAATACACAAATACTTCCCAAAGCCACTCCTCAGGTATGAACTGTTCAGGATGAGCTCATGATTAAGGAAACTGCCCTTTTTCTCTGATTCACTCACTAGTATCTTTGCTAGATCTTTATCCTACTATTTTTAACAACATAGCATCCAAAGGTTCCCTGTCTCTCAAGATGAGCATGCTACTGCACCAGCCAATGCATGAGCATAACCAAACCTGAACCAAAACCAAAATGCAATTGCTCAGTACAAAGACAATACAAAGGAAAGATAATATCAAAGCAAGTAAGATCATAAGGGTACAAAGGCTGACATAAAGAACAACTTGACGGTTCTGAATCACAGGGAAATATTTAAGAATACGTAGTGAGTTATCATCAACTTCCCTCCACTAAGCCAGAGACAACACACTTTATGAAGGCATCATAACAGAAATGGCACAAGAGGAGGGATTAGAAGGGATGAGATATCACTGGTTTCACCAGAGGAACGCATGACTAAAAGAGGCAAAGCAAAGGGAATAAAGAGACATCAGCAAAATACTGGAGCTCAAGGCTGTTCCCAATGGTGGAAAAGAGAACACACAAAGGGAGGCACAAAATGCAAGATCTTCAAGGAAAGGATGAGATGCTGGAACTTGAGACAAGACAGAAACTATTTGAAGAGTATGCCAAGGAGGAAGAGCTATGTTCCACAGGGGCAAAAGAGAGCAGAATAATGCCAACGGTTGTGGAAGAGAGCAGTGAAAGCCAAAGATTTTGGACAAAAACAACTTTACTGCACTCAAAAGGCTGAATTACACTTCAGCTGTGTAAGGAAGAACATCAGGCAAAGCCCACTAAAAGCAACGAGTCAGAGATTTTCAACTCCCAAATGACTGCCTTGAGCCACAGGGACAAACAGTGCCAAATGCAGGAGGCAAAGAAGACCAACACTTACTCTGGCCTCCTGTGAAGCAAAGAAAGGGAGCAGCAACATATCCATACTACTGATTTTAGGTCAAGTTAACTAATTATGAGAAAACATATTTGTACCTACTGAGTATAAACGTGCCTCTCTTTCTTCTAGAAAGATTTGTACTGGAGATAAAACCTCAAAAGGTTTTATCCTTTTAAAGCACTTCTGAGGAACATAGAGATAACTTCTGCAGATTTTTTAAAAAAATTTTAATGTCCACAGTGGTAGACAGTTACCTGATGATCAAGATGAGCATAAGGTCACACCTAAGGTTGCCATACATCTACAGAGAAGACTGGATGGAATATCAGATCTAGGAGTCAGCAGTTCAGAGAAGTCAGTTAAAGTACCATGACCTGGTAAAGCTGCTCCAGAACAGGACATGAAGCAAAAGATAATGTAATCTTTGGGGATTCAGGCTACATTCTAAAAGAAGTATTCAGAAACACCATAAGAAGCTGGTTGTACTGATGTCTTTAAAGTATCCCTCTGACAAATAAATTGTAAAGTCTTCAGAAGAGAAAAAAATCTTGCCATTTAAAGAAAATTAAAAACAACATAATGGATGATAAGCAAATGCTAAATATACTAAAGAATCATTCCCCTATAGAATAAGAGTAAAGGAAATAAGAGTAAAAAAAAGAGAAAAAAAAAGAGTAAAAGAATAAGCAAATAGTAACTGTGCCTAGATGACCAGCCCAGTTCTACCAAACAGGATATCACCATCTCAGCTTTCACCACAATAGCCAGCATTTGCCCCCACCTCAAAATACTAAACTTTTTACTCAGACACTTAAGTTTAAAACTAGCTTATATTGCAGTAAAGAAGGAAAAAGAAGAAAATGGATCTTTCAGTATTCCACTAGTGTATTATTCCATGCACTACAATACATTCAATTTAGATGCATATGAAAAGGAGGTGAGAAAAAAAGAAGTGACATATCAGAAGTTACCTGACAAGATATCCTGTCTTTCCTTCATGTCTCCAGATGGCCAAACCACCTGACTACATTTAAAAGCCACATGCCAGATAAAAGTTGTAGGCTGCTCTTTCTATTTCTCTGAAGTTTACTCCCTGTGAAGGTCAAACACAACGATGACCTGACCAGCAAGAATTTCCACAAATCTGAAGCCTGAATGAAGGATTTGCCTCTGCAGGGTCTCAGGCCAGCAGCCTTCCATGTTAGTTCAACAACAGCTTGGCCCCACAAAAGCCTAACTTTGATAGGGTTTAATAAAGTCTGTTTTTCCTTTTCTTCAGTGTTTGAAAAGTATCTCATAGAAAGTCTGCAGGCAAGAGTTTCTCCCCTCACTACAGAAATGGGGCACATTCAGCCACTTCTGCTCAACGAAGCAGATATTCTCCATCAAGCACACTTGGTTGTCCCTAAGATAAGCAAAAAGCTACCATTTCTGTTGCTGCTAACATTCCCCCTTTCACAAAGGCTAAACTCCTACAGCACCATCCACCTAATCAGGCTGTGCTCTGGCCAACTTACTTGTGCAAAGAGAACTACAAGGGCAGCATTGTCAGGGTACTCCAAGTGCTTTGAGTAAAAGTGATGAAGAGCAGCAATGTCGTTCTGAATCAGCTCTCTCTTTTCATTGTCTAGTTTGTCAATGTCTGTGGACAAAGAACACATTCCATTTCAGTAACAGGAAAATTCCCCATGCGCTGTAGCTAGACTTAGGTTAGAACAGGCCCAGACTTAAACAAAACCCCCCCCAAGGACAGGCTACTTGGAATTACTGCAAGAAGTGCCTGTTCTTCCATAAATGCTACGCTGCTTCTGCCAAAGCCACATGTGCACGACAAGAACATGAAGGACTAAAAAGCATTTTCTAACATCTTTAAATTAGCAAGCAATTGGACATATATTTCCCTTTCCTGGGAGAAGGGTTATAGTCTTCAAAGTGCATTTGTTAACTCTAGTAAACAGCCCAGCCAGCCCTGGCCCTCTAGAAGCCTATCACCTATGGGTAGCTATCCCCAGTTGCCTAAAACAACCTCATGAGCTACGTGGTCCCATATTGTAGTGTCAAGTCATATTCAATGTCACTTGTCTTAAAGCACACTTTACAAAGCAAAACTTTCTCGTACAGATCTATTCCTTATCAGCACCAACCAGCCCAAACTCCTGCTAAGACCATGTGCTTTTAAAAGACACTGTCTTTCCTAACACGAAGGCCCTAATATTTGTGGCCACATGTGAAAGGGATCTAGTAACAACACTGGGTCTAGTCACAGGGGTTCTCCTTGCAGCAAGAGGAGGATAACACAAGCGTGGCCAGGAATGCAATGCACATGACCTGTTGCAGGCACCTGCTTTAGGAGGTAACAGTGACTGAGAATACCTATATCTCCATGGGCTGGGGGTTGACCACCAACAGAGGTGTGTTTAACCTGCAGATATCTAAGGCTGACAGCAGGAATATCAGTGGAAATGTCCTTGCACACTTTCCAACTGTATTCCATGATGAGTTTCTTTAGAGATTTACCCTCATGCCAAGGTCATGGCCACTGAACCTTTTTCTGCCTGGTCCATACAGAGCACACTAAATGATCAGGTATATTCCTGGTCCCCTCTCACTCTCCTCAAGAGCAGAGTGTTGGGAAGATTTTTCCTAATCCTCTGTCTCACAGTGACAGTGTTATGAGCTCTCTCCTGCTCTATGAGAGTCACAACTCATCCATTTCCTCTCTCCAAGTCAAAATAATAGTCAAAAGAAAAATGTGCAGGAAGAGAAAAGGCTTCACAACAGTGGAAGAAGGAGGAGAGTATTTGTAAGAGCAGATGTGAATGATGGGTGAGTCACACAAAACACTGAGGAAAATTAAATGGGACAATTTGATGAGAATAAGAACAAATCAGAAATAAGAAATTTTGAGCTTCCAACTGACAGCCAGATGCCTTTCCCTCTCCTTTGTAGAGTGTTGCAAAGTGTAAGGCAACTGCTGACCATGGTAAAGGTGTGCTAAGAGATGAGGTGAGTCAAAAAGGCAGAAGGAACAGGGATGCTTATTAACAAAACAAAGGCTTCTACAGCACAGAAAAAAACATTTCAGCCTTTTATCACTCAAGTAATAAGTTACTGAAGACAAGCTGCAATGCAGAAGAACATACTAGCCCATATACTCCTCAACCTCAATCCTACCAACTTACCTGTAAAAATTATCCTTGCCTTAAACATTGGCATTTTTCCACCTTGTTCCCCAGTTGTCCCAACAGCAGTGACAGGAGTTTTTGTTTAGGAAGCAAGACTATAATCTTGCTGTGCTTTGGCTACTCTGCTACCTCAGTCCTAGCAATGACTACATTTATGCAGCATTTTGTAAAAGGCTTTGGAAGCCATCAGAGTGACAAATGTGAATATACAACCTATTGTCTCTGCGTACCAAGCTCCAAGGAAGAGAAACAACACACCACTGAAAACTGTGGTACAGGATGGTTACTAGGCCCCCAGTTCGTCAGCCTGTAGCTCTGCCTTACCAGACATAAACAGCAGCTTTCCAGTTAAAAGCAAGCCATTGCCTCATCTCCTTCCTTGGATTATTTTAGAGCATTTAGGACATGGAATTTCAACACAATCATATATAACATGTCAGATTTGACTGGCAGTGACAGATACTGAAGCACAGTCCAGAGGGTTCTGCAATTAGCCCCTTAGTCACTGTCACCATCAAACAACTGTGCTGTCTCTGATTTTATGCCTCCTGGTAACAAATACCAGTTATTTTAATTTTACAACATTACAATACTCAAAAGACACTAGAGTACCAGAGAAGCAAGATGTATGCATGCCACATAATTAATTCTGTCTAGGTTTTCACCTTTGTTTCACAGCCCCAAATCAAGATGCTGTGAAACAAGCAAGCAAGAAAAAAATAAGAGTACTGCGCTTTAAAAAAAATGAGGAACCACAATTCTCTTTGTTTGCTCCTTTCCTACAAAAGGGGTGGGATGGTCTGAAAGGTTTTGATGGAATGGGGCCAGGGGGAAAGAAATCATTAATATAGTTAAGTCTAAGCCTCTGCTTACCTGCAAGCCTTTTTTACTTACGTGATTCAAACTCTTTTACAGCAAGCAGCTTCTCTGAGTGTGTTCTTTCTGGGTGAGTTTTCTAACAATAAGGGGGGAAAAAACCCAGTAAGAAGATGTTTTAATTTGGCAGTTTTGTGCACTCACTCATGCATAAGTTGGGAACTCCTAACTGTAAGACAAATCCAAATCCACACTGCATGGAATTTATAGAAGTTGACAAAGAGCAATGAGTTAAATTGACTGCCCTCAGTAAAGGGGCATAGAAATATTCTCTCCACAGCAAATTAGGCAGCCAAAGATTAACTCCTATCAAATTTATATACATAAACTGAACAGTATTTTAAATATGTCATTTGCTTTGTTCTAGACATCCAGAAAGCTGCTAACAATAGCAAGCAGGCAGAAGACAGGCTTTGCTTTGAGGAAAGTGAATAAACTGACTGTTGACAGAGTTCAAAAGCAATGCTCCACTGTTGGCCTAAGGCCACTTCTTTGTAATCTTGTCCATTAAATATGGCTTTGCAGGTGGCCCAGCAGCTGAGGTTCAGGGACTGTGGTTTGCATATTTAGCTTTTATATGACATGTAGGGTTCTCCCCCCTCCCTGTAAGCGATAAAAGCACAAATTTACTCCAATGACTTTTCGTCATTAAACGTTCGATTTTGTTTGTGGATCACGACCAAACCATGCTTTAATTAAGTCACACACAAGTACATTCACACACACATATACACACACAGCAAGTATGCAGCTACCTTCCCAGCAGGCCACCAAAATCCTCCCTATGTACAGTATCCAGATTGCCCTTGTCACATAAGCAGACCTCAACCACACAAATATGCTCCAAAGAGGATTTGTTTTTGAAGAGAGAGTTTAGACCTCTATAAAGATACACAACATAACCTTGAAACTCATGAATCCCATCGCCTCCCTGTAAGCACTTGTGTTATCCTCAAAATCCATATAATTAGGGAACATTGAAATGGAGGTTGACATTGCAATCTTCTTTCCTTACTCATAAAGACTATGGGTCTGAGATTTCTCTCTCAAACTCTGGCTTTCACCAGTCAACTCAATCATAAATGTTTATATCTGAATACCTCAGAGGTGTTATTGACTCACAAATGTACTGGGAGTTGTATGCTACATAAAGCTATGCAACTACAGCTGAAAAATATTACAACAGGTAACTGCTTCATAAAGATGTCAGTGCCTGCAGCCAGATAATACTAGAAGCATTCCTCAGAATGTAAGCATATACACCAAATCTCACTCTTCCTTCTCGTCATCAATGTGGCCTTGGCGCCAGCCCACAAACGTAACCTAGCGCTCAAATCTATTGGAACAGAGGCTGAAACACTATCAATAAACATTTCCAGACTCTGTCAGACAGTAACTTAGACATAAGTTACAATTACACAGCTTAAGATCTCACTAGTCTTTTGTTAGCTTCCCTCAGAAGTCTCCAGCTGGACTACAGCAGTCCTGGCGCTGCTGCAGTGGTCTGATGGTCGGTTTGTTCAGCTGCTCATGCTCGGTGTTACATCCGTCTTGTACACAGGAAACTCGAAGGTATGTGCTTTGCAGGGACAGTTACTGTCGGTCAATTTTCATTTTCCTGCCTTCTCTGGCACCCCGAGTAGGAATATACATCCCAAGTCAAGCCTCCTGCTCACCTGTTTGGCAAGGATCCTCGCCGTTAGTCTCACGGTCTCTGAGGGATTCCAGTTCTGCCCAAAAGCGCACATGGAAGCACACTCGAGCTTGTGCATTGGCCAGTCTTCCTTCTGAAAACACAGAAAAATACAACTAAAAAGGAAAAAAGCCATGGAGATAAAGTGATGAAAAAGGGAATGAAGCAAGTCCTGCCAGATCCTAGAGGTCAAGTGAAATGTGTTTCCTTTAAAAAAAATAAGATGACACTCACTAAATCTGAACAAAAGCTTGAGTCACATTTAAGGGGTACAGCTATCCTGCTTTTTTCAAACAAATTCGCAAGGGATGAGCTAAGGTCAGAATATATTCATTTACTCAATGGAAAAAAAAAATAATTAAATGACAAAGAAGCAAACAGACAACATGATTTATAAATCACCAGTTCTTATTGTTCAGATCAAGCACATGAGGACAGAGCAGCTCTGAGCTTGATGGCTTTATTGGGTTCATTTCCATTTAATGCCTTGGCCCCTCATTAAGAGACAACCCTGGTGTAATCAGGAGTAATGCCTCTGAAGTCAATGGATTCACAATCACTGCAAGAATCGGTATATGTAGGGTCAAACCCAAACCTTCAGAATAAAATTATCAGATTTTTTCCTTAAATCTTGAAGAATAAGAGTACACAGAGACAATGAAGACACACTAGTATGAGCAAACACATTTTAGTTAAGAATGTATAGCATACTCCTAGTTCAATACAGAGTAACACTTGGACTGATGGCACAAGGCACTGGCTGTGGCACTCTACAAGTTTCATCCAAAGCCACAGAATCTTTCAAAGGATAACATAGAATCACATATCAACAATCTGCACTGGCACAGGCTCTCCTCAAACTGCATAAAATTTTGTTTTATTCATTCATTTGAATAGTTAAGGAATGCATTTATAGGTCTTTATTTATTGCTATATCTCATCCCAAACACACATTTATAGCACTGTGTTAGAAGAGACCTATAATGTTCTGTCTGCATAGGGAGCATCACATTTTGTTTTCATACCAGATTCAAACTGGTAGAAAAGAGTAGCAATGGAAAGAACTCACAACGTATCCCAAAAATTCTGAAGCAAAAACTTGAAAGTCTTTTTGCAGACTCCAAAATGTTCTTACGTGCCCTCACTGTGATTCACCCAGTATCACACACCCGGTGTTGGCCCACTGCCCCAAAATTTGTTAAAATAATTTAAAAACCTGAACAATATCAGTTGAACCCATCACAGTGACTGAGTGTGTGGAACAGGAGCAACACGGTTTCCCTCAGCTGCCTAACCACTAAAGGCAAAAGGCATTTGAGACACTGGAGAGACACATTTGAGGCTACCTAAAACATCTACACGGGACCAGTAAATATGATACTTGTCTACTGGGAAATGGATTTCCTGTGGAAACTACAGCTGTAGGCTACACAGAACAATCCAACACTCTTAAACAGTCAGCAGAGTCAGAACCCTCAGTGTCTCCTGCCTTGGCTGGTCAACTTATTTACAGGTTTTGTAGATCAAAACAAAAGCTGAGAATACTAATTTCAGAGATACTACATCAAAAATTCTTCCACTGAAATCAGCTATTTTAACTGCCCTGGACATGAACAGCTTTAGGAGTTTATTTTATTAGGAAAGAAAGGTGAGCAGCTTTGTGTAGGATTCGAAGCCCTGCAACACTGCAAAGATATTCAACCCCTCACAATGTCAACTCCTTTGTCCTTGACATCTCAGTAAGGTACTTCCAAAAAAACCTACATACAGGCTGCTTGAAATAAGAAGCATAAGGATGTGGCAATACAGACCAGAACCAAAATAGTATATTACACTCTAATCATGTCATGTGAAATTACACTCTCAACTCTCCTACAGCTGTCACATTACAAAATGCATCCCCAGAGAGACCCATTTCCTATGTATGCCCCAAGACCCTCTTCTGGAAAATTCCTGATAGCCTTTGCTTAGGAATCCACAGGCTAAAGGCTAGGATGAGACAGAGGGAAATCTCATCTCTCACCTCTTCTTTGCACACACATGACACCCACTAACTTTAGTATGATTGTTGGGTGTTCAAAAAGTAAAGGCACAGAACCTGAAGTTTTGCAGGATTCAAATCCATGTGTGTTAAATAAACAGGAGAAATTGGCTCCTAAAACAAAAAATCAAAATGCACAATCACGTGCCTGTCTCAAAGCAGTGTTTTTAAAAATCCTTTTGTCCCTTTATTCTTTACACATCGTTAATTAAAATCTTTCCCCGGGCAGAATCATACTGAGTTATATGAACTAGTAGGGAGGTTAAAGGGATAAGATGCGGCCGAATTGTGTGAAATGAGATAAAAGCCTGAAACACCACAAAAAGAGAAAGCACTGATGACTGAGTAATACCTGGGATGGAAACGCTATGACAGCAGCTTTCCCTGCAATCACAGCAGGAATATATTTTGCATTCTTTTCCACATTTTCCTCCATGTAGTTTGAATTATAACAAGTAGCATTGTTCTAGCTGAATCCCTAATGCCGTATTAATGGTCTTTTCTTCCTATTTTCGTTACATCCACAGTATTTCTCCCTTCATTTAGGAGTGACAACATTTTTGGAAGGGAAGTTCTTTAAAGCGTATGCCTTTCACATCAAAGCATGGAAACACTCTTCTTCACCCAGTTCTTCAAAAAGATTCCACAGTCCAGGATTACTGGATTAATTGCCAGAACACCGTCTTTTATAGCTCAACATAGGGAAAAAACAACAAAAAACAAAATGTAATTAAAAAAAAAAAAAAAAGACTCCAGTCCAAAGAAATGATGGGCAAGTCAGTACCAGGGGTTAAGCCCACTACTTCAAAATCTTAAGGCCCAATTGTGATCAAATGGCATCCAACTCTTTGACTGAATTTCAGTGAGGCAAATTCCAATGACAGTAGTCAGTAAAGTTCTATGATACAGCTCTTCAACAAGCAGTAAAGGTAGTAAGTTCCACACATCTTCACAGCCATCCTTTCATATCATCATTTATCAAATGCTGGGCCATAAAGAATATTTGATTTCCACGGGTTAATGTTCAGCATGTTCACGGGAAACATTTATAAAGCAAAAACACATGGGGGAAGTTTTTGGATTATGGGGACAGACACGTCCCTAAGGCAATTTTAAGCAGCGTCTTGCAGTGTCAGAATACTTTTTTTTGCAGAATCATTTCAGCAAAAATTTCTTTTTTTTTCTACAGGTCACCAGAGAGAAGTATGCAATTTCTGAAAGGTCCCATAAACACACCTGCTTAATGATATTCCCAGGTCTACATCTACATTTTGAGGCTTACTAGCTGGTTAAAAATACCTATTTCCCTTACTCCAGAAATACCAACTACAGCAGCCTTTAGCATGACATATTAAGAAAAAGCCATAAACAGTTTGTTCAAAACATATTTCAAATATTGAAAGTCATGACAAAAACATCTCTTTCTGCACTCTGGCTAGCTGATCTCCATTCTGTCTGGAATAAATAATAGCTATGTGTAATAAAAGCAAAAGGAGTTCCAGTAGCTGGTTCAAGTTCACCAGTTCCACAATTGCAACCATATAACCCTCTTAAAACATTTCTCTTCAGAGTGTTTGAGAAGCTAATTTATGAGACGAAAAAATGAACACAGGTCTCCTGCTGTTTGCCTAAAATTATTATAATTTAAGAAGTCAAGACCTGAACAGCTGCAGCTGGGGGCTGAAAGCCACTGCTATAATAACAGGCCTGTGCTCCAAGGCGGCTATAGTGGAGAGTGGAATGGTATGAATCAGCTGGAAATCACAATCCCTTTTAAAAGGAAAACTGGATTAGGGGTTGGGAAAAGAAAGACGCAGAAAAGCCAGGATAGATCCAGCCCACAAAATACTCAAGGCAGCAAGGACAGGTAGTGAAGGCAACTTCCATTCTCTTGTTTCCTGTGTCAGAGACTGAATCCACATCTATGCAAACATCCAGCTCAATACAAGTCAAACCTGTGGTTATCTGTCTTAAAAGCAAAACAGACCAAAACAGGCAAAAGACACACGTTAGGGAGCTGTGCCAGGCCAGCGTGCATGCAGACGTGTGTATAGAGGGAGCCCTACACAAATCAGGCACTACCTCACTGCAAGGCAGTCTCCTGCATTCAGTCCCTCACAAAGCATGACACCACCTTTCCTGGTGACCAGAGCAAACAGATTATACTGCAAGGCAGAACCAGATCAACCCATCGAACACCTGGCCATACAACAGGAGATGCACTTTTACCACTTGGGGACCTTCAGGAAGGCAATTTCTCTTTGCATACCTATACCCACCCCATTTGCAACAACAAAAATGCTACAGAGGCTGCTGTGAGGCTTCATTCATTAACTACTAGGAAAGTATCTTAAGAAGTTCAAAACAAGGATACAATATTGCTCAAAAGAGTGGGAAATACAGCTAATGTCAGTAACTTCACTTTCAATAACCTTGCTATTCCGAAGGAAGAAAAGCTCACTCAACAGAAATGCACTAGATACCTGCAATTATAAAATCTGTAATTCTGAAAAAGACATCAATAAAAATGTGTTTCCTGCTGCACACTTAGGCATCTTTCTCCTTCTGATCCACCTCTCCCCACAATGAATAAAAATTCCTATGAATTGTAGTATAGCAGGTACTTAAGTAAATAAAAATAAGCCCAAAAGCTTTGGGGTTTTATCCCAGACAGTGTACTTCATGCAGGAAGCAGTTATCAAACTGAATTATATTGAGTAACAAGGTACTAATCAACATAAGAAACCATACATGTCTTTGCTGGGTATGTCTAATTTTTACCTGAAATGAGCAAAGAAAACATGAATTTGCAGAGGAAACTTAACTTCAAACAAATAAAAATTAAATGAACAATGCCATCAGAATTCTCAGGTAAAACCCTGCCCTTTTGTCACTGTTGCATGGAGTCTCACATCCATGAAGGCAAAAGGGATACATTTGCTGTACATTCTGGTGTTACAAGTTCAGTATCAAGGCACAGATGTCCTTTTTGGCTTTGACAAAGAATTGCTGAACTGTTGAAAAACGCCTTTGAACAAGACAGGGATGAAGATGCAGCGCAGATTGTCTGTGTAGCACGTACAGTCAGTGGAGACCAGCTTTTAGAGAATATTACACTTGAAGGTAACTTTGAAAGAATGTCAAAGAATTCAATCTCAGCAACATTCATAAATTTCATCAGACTGACTCAGAAGGGCCCAAAAGACAGAAGATAGTGTTATATCAACTAGGGAGTCAAAAGCCACATGTATATCACCAGTAAGAATGACATGCTAGTACCTGTGTTTGTCATATTACTGTCTAGACACCAACAAAATGTAAAAAAGGCCTTTATAGTTTAAGCATCACACCACACACCAACAGGTAGAGAAGATTTTAATTCATGAACTTATCAGAGAGATAGGCTTTTACTGAGCATCATCTTCAACAGATTAAGGACACTCAGTTTGAACAGTTTAGGTTTTTATTCTAGGAACACGTAACTTTAGAGAGAGACAATTCTGAACACCAAAAAATAAAAAATAACAATAAAAAATTCAATCTAAAAAAGGCAATACATGTACAAGACTTTACCCAGAGGAAAAAAAGAGAAAACAATCTCTTCTTGTTTGTAAATATAAAAGTATAAACTTTGTCAAGGCTAGAAGTCAGGACATTGAGGGGAAAAATAGCTGGAGGTAAAAGCAAAGGACTATGTATGAGAAGGAATAGGTTCTTCTACTTCTAGCATGATATCTACATCCTGTTTTTCCCAGTACAAATTACTGGGCTTTCCTACTTCAGAAAGTCTTGCTTTCCTGCTTTCTAAACCATGGCCAATTTTATGTGGTAATAGAAGAAACTCACAGTCAGATAAAATCTTCTAATTGGCCAATAGTATCTCCTTCCCTTATCTAGTTAAAAGCTTCCTAAAAAATAATGTCATGTGGAAACGTTTATTAGAAATAGGCATTTTTCATGAATGAATCATGGGGTTTTGGGTTTTCTCTATACTGTCTTTAAAACTCATCCAAAGTCCTCTCAAGACCCTTAAGGATGTTCATACAATAAGCTTCCACTTTGAATATGGTATAAACTACTGTAAATTTTGTAAAATACTGATTTCCATTAAGCATTTTGAGTCCTACTGGTGCCTCAAACCCAAAAGGTTATTTGATTTGCCCACAATTTGCTAAGATTCTATGGGAAAGCAGGAATCTGGGGAGGTAATAGAAGGAAAACTAAGGAGAGGCCAGGCTCACTTTAGAACTTGCGCAACAGAAGAATCCTTGAAATAACAGCGGCCGTGTCCAAAGTGCCTACAAACTGAACAGCACAAACCACAACATCCCCGTCAACGGAGAATTCTTTGCATGTACCCACACATGCAACAGCATGCTACCATGTAGGAGAAGGTTTGAATTATTTACAGCTGACATGTAATTGCATGCCAGACTTTTGGTGACTCAAATCCTTCGTGAGCATTGTTCCGTACTCTGTGCCCAGCACCACAGACCTTACATAGCTTACTTTATTCAGCTGGCAATTGATTTGAGTTATGCACACATAAACTGGATAATTCTTCCATATCAAGCTGGCAGCCCGCAAATGCTATAAATTAGTTCTGGCAAAAGTTTTTTGGATTTTTTGAAAGGTGCTTATCCTAATTTGAAGTAAAAATGGAGTTAAAACTGCATGCAAATGTTTTGGATGCCTTCATATTGTTTTACTTTAGTGTACGCTTATATTTATAAAGTAAAGTATACAAAAAGAATAGAAGTTGCCAGAATGAGTAAATTAGGGACAAAGCGTGGTAGGTTTCAAATGTTTATGACTAAGATCAGCTGTGGCAGTTCCCATAGTCAAAATATTTGCAAGGATTCTAAAACAAAAAACACTCAACAAAACTCCCTTAAGATGGCTATTTAGTGATTTGATTTTTCCATTAGACACAGGCTCTCTAACCAGTTTAGTGAGCCAATGTTAAATTATCTGGTTTGTCCTTAAAGGAAGAAGTAATATAGACATAATTAGTGGCCTGACAGGCAGATCTAATCAAAGTCTCAGTGGTACCAAGCCCTGAAGCTACTGATCTTGAAAGACTCATGAAGACCGTATCCAAATCCTGTACCTGTCCAAGGCACAACTCCAGGGTCAGCATCTGTGGGATGCGGAAACTGACTGGACTGCTATTAACCATAACTACAGTTAGAGACTGTAAATGCCACACAAATAAAAATTGGGAGTTAGCAACCCCTGCCCTCCTTCCCCCCGCACCCTCACAAATTGCATTACTGTACCTGGCATTCCACATTGCAATAAAAGGCCTGTTTACATCTTCCACACTTGGACAATCCGTCTTTCCTTAAAAAGAAAACAGAAGTATTCTGCTCTGAAATAAAACTGTATGCTGGATCACTTTTTGCACAGTGTTTTGCATTTCACAATGAATACTGTATTTTCTTCAGAGCACTACAGATTGAACTATATCTTTGAACAGCAGACAGTATTTTTATTTGTTTAGAGTTCCAAAAGCAAGTTTTTCCTAACAACAGTTATTATGCAAAAGCAGCACTCTGCTGCCCTGCTAAATTGCTGGTTTTGTAAACATGTTATTCTATGCTATTTGACAGACAGTGTCTTTTTTTTAAATTTTTTTTGCCACTATAAAGTGCATAATGAGCTATTTTTTTCTTGTTTTCCAAACTTTCCAACTGCTCTTTATACTTGCTCAGCAGCATTAACCCTTTGCTTTTGCTTTGCCCATTTTACTGCTTCTCTGTCTGGTTACAGAAAGCAGAACCTTTGTTTCATAAGTGTCTCCCAACACCAAGAAAACATATTGCATTATTAAAAACACTGTTTGATCTGCTGTCACCTCATAACCCCTTACTGTCCCACTAACATCTTCTCTGGTATCTGCATATTCTGAGCTTACCTAAGGCCCACACCCTCCTTTTTTTTATATTTGTTTATATACCAATAGAGGGAACTGCTGAAAGGAAGGTCCTTTTCTGCTTCAAGGTTCATGTGCTGTAGCAGATCCCACCAAAAATAGAACGTGTTACCCAACAAGTGACATTTTGGTGTAACAGCAATAAGGATGTCTCAGCAGTACTGAATACTTTAAAATGTCTGTACGCCCTCCCTGGTGTAAGGCAAGAAGAAACTGTCTTAAACTGAGTTCACTGGACTAAAACAAGGGTGAGTGTCCTCATACAACATGATAATGTACGATATTTCAGCGGTCACTGGCATCCAGAGCCCATAAAGTATGGCAAGTCTGGCATCCCCTGATTGTTCTTGCAAAGTAGAAGGTGCAACATGAGTTAGCCAGGCTAACATCATGACTCCTCTTGCTGACAGTATCTCAAGCACAACCATGTATTTAAAGTAACAAACACTATCTCATGCAAACACAATTTTATGACCTCATTTTGCCATGTCACTACAGCGGTTTTATTACCAAATATCAGTTTCTCTGCCCAAGGCTAGTGCTGAGCCCACAACCTTCCTCATAACATCCTTTGCAAGTTCAACAGGCAGAGTTCAGAATCTAGTGTGTGCTAGTTCAGTGCTAATGCAACAGTCACAGACACAAAACACATGTCTGAGCACTGGCAGATCACATTACATCACTGAAGCATCATTCCTCTTTATGGCACCTCATCACCCTGGTGTGAAATAAGTTTCAGATTACCCCACTAACTGCTACACTGCTGCCTTCAATATATATCTTGATCACTGTGCTCCTCCAGAGCTCCAAAGGAGAAGCTAGTATGGATAACAAACACTTTACATAGGATGATCCTGAAAATGATCTTTTAAAATCTATTCCACAAGATAACTCTTATCTTTACAGCATTACTGCAGGGGAGCATGGAAAGTATTCCCTGGTCCTTTGGCAGACAAATCTTATGAATGTGATAAACAAAACCAGCCAAATAGCCACAAGAATAAGAAAAAAACACAACAAACAAAGAAAAACCCAACAACACCTCAACCCAAAACTTAAGGCCTAGGTAAAGCCACTGGTGTGAAGCAGGGGAAGAAAACCACTTCAGCTGTACCCTTCATCAAATTAAGGCACTTCACTAGAAACTACATTAGATGCAAATAGAGGGGTGAATAAAGTGAGTAAGTCATATACATAGATAACATAATGAGGAAAGAAAAAGGATGTATTGATAAAAATAGCAAAATTACAAAAGTTATTTTCCTTTACTGATGCAAACACTAACATATGCTTTGAGTTATAACCAGGCAAGCACTGTGATTCTTCAGTAAGCTGCCAGAAGCCACGAAAGAACTACAACTTCTAAAAATGTGGTGCGGTGTGACACATGACATGTCACAGTGTCATGTGCATGCTTAAATTTCTAACGATAACCCTAATCTGCTTTTTTGGTTGTTGTTGTTTTGTCTTCCTGCAGCAGCTGGCATTGAGAGGCTTGCACCAAACTCTGGAATACCTGCCGCAGGTCATTCAAACAGCCCCTCCACACAGGCAGGGAGAGCAGCTGCAGAGGCCCCAGAAAACTCGAAAACCCCGCAGCCTGCCAGCGCCGGGAATCACGAAGCACGCAGCGGCAGGCAGCGCTCCAGCCCGAATGCCCCCAGCCATGCGACAACGAACCTCTTGCGCTGTCTGCGCCTTGCCCCAGCAAAAGCAATTTGCCAGAAGGCTACGGATTCGGACACAGAAAATATACAGATATTGCTGTACACTGCATCCCCGTTATACATTCTGTTCGCACCGTGGAAAAGCAAAGCGTGAATTAGGCGACTGCAGAGCCTTCCTCTCTTATCAAAACTCCATTAAGCCCAGTGAATATTAACTTATTGCCAAACCAGACGGATCAATGAAACTTCCTGTGAGAGGATAGTTACGCACGTGCCTACGTAACCGCCAGCGCACGGGAAGAGCAGAACTTTTTTTTTTTTTTTCCCCTTTCTTCCTTTTTCCCTGAGCTGCTGAGCAGGGTAAGCCAGCTCTGAGGCTAAAAGTTTCATCCTGCCACGAGGACCACGAGCCGAGGAGGAGGGGAATTTCTGCGACCGAACCGCCAGCAGCTGTGCCGGCCCCAACACCGCCCGCCGAGCGCTGCCCGGCGCCCCGGCCCTACCTGGCGAAGCAGCCGTCGCAGTGGCCGCCGCGCTCGCTGACGGTCAGCACGGCGGCGTAGGCCGGGCAGCTGAACAGCAGCTCCCCCACGCCGAAGCGCCGCCGCGCCCGCAGCCCCCGGCCCTTGCCGGGGCTGACGAACCGCTCCAGGCCGCCCGCCTGCGGCGCCGCCTCCGGGCGCATCCCGGCCGCGGGGAGAGGCAGGGAA
>VYXB01010662.1:390105-453928 GCA_013397135.1 Pachyramphus minor
CTCGGCCCGCCCGCCGCCGACCGGCCTCGGGGAGCGGGGTGCCCGCGCACAGCGGAGCGGCGGGAGCATCCCCGAGACCCGGATCTCGGGCAGCGGGTGCCCCGGGAAAGGCGCTCTCCCGCTGACCTCGCAGCCCTCTCTTTGCATGCGAGCACCGAATATAGTTCCTAGTGAAGAGACTGCCATTCGTAAGATTTGTCTGCCAAAGGACCAAGGAATACTTTCCATGCTCCCTTGACGTGCAGTAATGCTGTAAAGATAAGAGTTATCTCGTGGAATAGATTTTGAAGAGCATCTTCAGGATCGTCCTACTTAAACACCGCTTGTTATCCATGCAAACTCCTCCTTGGAGGTCTGGAGGAGCACAGTGATCAAGGAATCTACTGAACGCAGTAGCGTAACAGTTAGTGGGGTAATCTGAAAATTATTTCACACCAGGGTGGTGGAGTGCTACTAAGAGGAACAGCAAGGCCTCCCCAGGGTGAAGTATCACAGTTATGAGCAGGTTTGCTGCTCAGGTCACAGGGTGTTCATGTGTCACGGCCTGCGGGATAACCAGGGCGGGACTTGGCTCATGCAGGTGTGGTGCCATTCAGGTTTTCCAATCACCCACCCTGTTTTACGGCCCCTGCTGTAGTGGGGTGACAGTGGAAGGACCCTGTATTACCTTGTTCTCCAGTGGAGCAAGGAAGCAAGGCCACTGGAGATGGTGGGATGGGCAGGAGATCACAAAGCAGGAAGAGAAGGGGCCTCTGGAGGTGGCAAGCCCAGCCTGCCCCTGCTTGGCCAGCTTGAGAGTCAGTGGGCCAGTGTTCTTAGCCAACCCAGAACTGCCCTGCATGGCTTGTGGATGCCAGATTCAGGTTGCAGCTCAGAGGCTGGAAAAACAACTATCCTGTCCAAGTATTTTAGGATAATATCCTGTAGTCTGAGCCAAAAAACCCCAAATACATGGAATTAATAAAAATTGTCATAAGGAATGTGCTTCTCTTCATAACAAATCAGTCAATCAGCAAAAAAACCCAAACATCAGGAAGTTTGAAAATGCAGCAACCTCCAACAGCAAGAAAATACTCAATTTACACAAAGAGTTTCTATCTTAGAATTTTTAAGAATAAATCTATTACTGAAATCCAAATACAACAAGGGAAATCAGTAAAGCTGGCTATATAAAGAAAAGTGCTACAGCTTTGTGCCCAAGTATTTTGTATATAGTTCTACAATACTCTGATACAGCAATAAAAGAATATTCCTGTTGGAAATGCAAGTGAAGCACTGAAGCAAATGAAAACATTCTTGATGTCATTTGTTGTAGTTCACAAGTGGTGTAGATTGATGTAAACATCCAAAGGTTGTAATCTGGGCTGTTACTATCTGTGTATTTAGTTTTGTGTTAAATTATTTGTACACTAAATCATTGGTAAGCTCCTTTTTGATCAAACACATCAGTTGAAATTTAAGGCTCAAAATTTCCACAAGGAAGTAAATCAGTGAAGTGGAAAGAAAATAACTATGTTGAAGAAGGAACCTTGAAATAAGAAATTAGCTTGCAAAAGTACTTTGAGAATGGTGCTAAACCAAAATGAAAAAAAATTGGTCCAGTAGAACCAAGATAAACAGAACTAGATTTTAATCTTATTAACAGTTCAGTATGTAGCAGATATTCATTATGCTAAAGCTACTTGTGTTGCTCAGCTTAGAATCTAGTCCAAATTAAAACAGGAGCAGTAGTCTGTAGCTGTTCAATATCAATACTCCATCCCAGTCTGTTTCTCTGGGTAATGCCAACAAAGTAGAGGTAGAAACACTAAAACAACAGTAGAGAAAATAAGCATTTGATTTGCGAAATAGTGTAACTCATCCTTTACTGCCTTGCAGACATGATAAATGCAGCATCTAATCTACTAACCAGGTACTGCATCTTGTGCATCGGGACTGCCATTTACATCCCAGTTCAGTGTAGATTGTGGATGTCAAGCTCAAAGGTCTGGACTCTTAATTATAGGCATTTCTGTAACTAAGTAAGTTTTCAAATAGTGATCGATAACGTATTCACTTTATGAGTGAATTAACATTAATTGGGAAACTGTCCTTATGGTCAATCCAGTTTGATTAATTGATAGGTCACTATAGATAGACAAGTAGAGACAGAGGTCCCATACCAATCTACTCTGACTTCTTACACTGCACAAGGTATTGCATTCCTTGAACTAATTCCTGCTCAAAATAGAGCAAAAATTTTAGGAAATAACCAGTCTTGGTTTTAAAATGTTCTTAATAAGTGGTTTTACAGAAAAAAAATCTAGTAAACATATATGCTTTGTTTCTACCCTTAAAATGCCCAGTTGCCTTTTCAGCTGCTGGATGTTATTATGACATTATAAACTGTTTTGAAACATTCTCAGCTTTTTTTCTCTCTAATACATCGGTAAAATGTGGTGCTTCAGCATTTGCTTCTGAAATCTGAAAACAGCATGATATATTCCAGTAGTGAAATCCTGGTGACACTGAAGTCAATGACCAATTCCTACATTCTTTAATGAAATCAGCATTTAATTTGTGTTTCAAGTAATGTGTCCAAATAAAAGAAGTCTAACAACTCAATGATCTTGCAGATCTTTTCTAATTTAATGATTCTGTGATGTGCATTAACAGATCAATTCTAAACAATCATACAGAATCACAGAATATTCCAAGTTGGAAGGCACCCACAAGGATCATGAGGTCCAGCTCTTGAGTGAATGGCCCATATGAGGATCAAACCCACAACCTTGGCATTATTAACATCATGCTCCAATCAACTGAGCTAAGGAGTGTTTTAGTACAATACTTTGTGCTGCATCATAAGCTTCTGTAAGATCATGTGGGTTCAGCAATGAGAAGTTTGTGAGGAGGTGTCTTTTGGGGGGAACCAGCTGGGATGATGGCAAATGTTATCACGCGCCTGTTCCACATTATCACCCTTGTTAAACAGCTGACAATTTGATTATGCCTCAGGTAATGAGGAAAAATTTGAATTTCAGTAGGTCTCTTTTTTAATAAACAGTCATTTAGTTTTAAAAACAATAATAATAATTTACTAAATAGGCTTTATTCCACCCTGAAAAACATTGCTTTCCAAGAGATAATGCATGGATTTATTCACAGGAGTGAAATTCAGCACCGGCCATCAGTCTCATTCAAACCCTCCAGGAGAAATTCAACCAGCTGCCTGCATAGCTTTTAGCTTACTTTGGATATTTTCAAGAAATAAAACTGGTTTGTTAAGTTATTAATGAAAACAGTTTGGTAACTACTTTGTTAGAGTATTTATCCTGTCCCCGTTTCGTGTATTTATACAAAACCTGTAAATAAAACATATTCTTTTGTATCTCCCTATTTCATCTGTGTTTTCATACCATGTTCATCAAATAACCTGAGTTTAGGTTTTTATGAATCAGTTTGAATACCTAAATAAATAATGGTTTATTGCAAAACACAGACTTGTTAATCAATTTATGAAGATTCTCAAAGCTTTAACCCTATGAATATGCATGCAATGACTGAATGAACAGCCAGGGAGTTTCAAACAACCAGAAAAAGACTGGAGTGCTCTCACTGTTCACAAGATCAGTGGAGGAGTCTGTGCCCTATAGAATGTGTTGGGGACCTGGCAGGATTGGGTGATAAAACGATACTTTGCTAAATTATACCTTACATCTGCAGAGGCTTGTACTTCTCATCTCTTCTGTCTTTTTTTAACTTCCGTTATGTCTATTTTAAATATGAAAGATGATGGCTCATGAAAGGATGTGAAGTAGGGTATAGGTTTAAGAAAGTCACAGAACAAAGTGTCATGCCTGCTCTTTGAATTTCTTGAAATTAAGGAGTCTTTAGAAGCAGAGCTGTTCACCTTCACTCACAACCTTGGAGCGGCTCTATGGAAAACCCTGTGTGTTTGACAGGAAAAGATCCATCTCTGTTAGTCACTTTTAGTTAGGCTTAATCACTTAATCTTCCATAAACGGTACCGCCGAACCGCAGCCTGTTCTCTCCAGGAGCGGCTGCATGCCCTGTGCCCAAAGCTGTCTTTTTGTGTTATGTGTCACCGCAGACTTTAGCCAGAAAGGTTCTGAACTTGGAAAGGGAGCGGGGAGTCACTCGCTAAGACACGGGGCCCCAAGCAAACTGGAGGGTGAGCTAGGAATAAACAATAAAATCAGCTACAGGGTAGGTACAAGGAACAATCATAGGCCAGCAGCCTATGGGGAGAGAAAGGACAAAGGAAACGGTATATAACCTTTTCTATATTTAATGTAATTATTTCCAGAGAGATCTGGTTTACTAACCTTGTCTTTTTGATCCTTTGTTTTCTGGGTTTTTTTCTCCTGAACCTATTGGTACCACCAGCTGCTTTCAGCTAACCATTGCAGGTATTGACAAGAAGATACTGACACGTCCCGCACTGTGGTGTAAGTAACACCACAGTGTTATGTTTTACTTATGCTGAGTAAAAAACTCAGCATTAGCTGGTTTAATAGGCTTTGTGGGCAGATTTCAAGGCTTGTCCTAAGCTCTGTCCTGCTGTAGCTAGGCAGCTGCTTCTGGTATCTTGGCAATTTATGGGTAGTTTGGGTTCAGATTTGCACCTTTTCAGCAGATGAGTACAAGTCTCTATTATTCTTTGTGAACCAGAGATTAAGTGTGAAGGTAAAAACTCAGCAGGAGCTGGGAAATGCTGCCTTTCAAAGAGGAAAGGGGCAGTTAATCACTTTTAGGAAATAATCTGCAAGGCGGGAGTTCAAGGATGACAGCGAGTTCAGAACTCAGTAGGGGCTGCAAGCCTGGTGTGTTACCGGTGCATCTCTCAGGCGGGTGCACTCCCAGCTCCTGGCCCTGGAGGGGCCGGGACTTGACATTCAAAATCTGTCCTCATGTTATCTTCTACATCTGTGCTGCTGATTGTTGACATGTTGACAGTATTGACATTGCCCAGTACTGAGACACAGACAAAAATACTCTGGAGATGCCACGGCTCTGTTTATAGGCTGCTCCCAACCGAAAGGGACTGGTAGAAATGGAGAAGCTGGGTGACCCTATAGAGATGTCTGACTCTTCTCTTTAGAGACACTGTGATAGTGAAAGACCCAGAGATCTAGAAAGAGGTTCCTAATTATTCTTTTCATGAAAGGAACAAACTCTTCACTGCCCTCACCTATCAGGTATCTCCTATCAGTACTAACATCCCTACTGCAAGTTTTACAGGGGAGAGTGCAGACCTAGAAGAAGTGAAGACTCAAGTTTCCACCTAATACATAGAAGTGATTTGCCTAGGTTAAACATATTTTAATCCACTCATTTGAAGTTTACAAGCATTTTTAACATGTCATTGCAGAAAGCCTGGGCACAAATTTCCAAAGACAAAAAGTGACAGCAGCACAAATGTGGTTTCAGAAACATATCATGATGACAGAACTGGATGACTGTGGGGAACAGGCAAGGGCAGCTGTTAGGTGTGAATGTGACACTCAACACTCAGATGCTTGCAGTTCACAATTTGCTTTTATCAGAATCAGCAACCTCAAAACTGCCATTCTGTGTTAACTCCAGCCTGCCCCTGGCAGACCTGCATTAACCTTTGCTTATGGAGCCACGGCAGGACTCAAGCAAATAAAAAAATATAACATGTCAGATTCTCCACTGGTGTAAATCAGCATCTCTCCACTGACTTTGAAGGAATGGCACCTGCTCGCTCAAGCTGAGGATCTTACCCGGTTCTACTGTAGCATCATTAAGTTGTCACATTCTTCCTCTGCCTCTCCTTTTGTCCTGTAGCTGCAACTTTTCTGCATTGAAGACTAGAGAAGGGTCTTTGATCCTCTGATAACTCCTTGAGGCTCCCTAAGATAATTGGCCAGGACATTTCCTGAGTTATCCAGGGTCATTTTATCTGCCCTTTTACTTGGAGAGGGATTACAGGCAAGAGAAAAGTCTTGGAGCCTTCACAGATGCTGATGACCTACACGAGTGCTGCTGTGTGTAGCAGGTCAGGCACCCCTCCTGATATGAGGGACACCCCATTGCCATCAGGCTGTGTTTAACCTACCCTGCTACTGATGTGGAAACAGAAACCCTCCAGGGTGACCTGAACCCTAAGACTGCCTACTTCTTTTGTCCGAGCACACTGGGGGTGCTGGAAAAGAAAGTGGGTGAGCTGCTTTTCTGCTGATGGAGGTATTCACACACTCTAATCTAGCAATCTCTTCATATTCTCTAAAGTTCTCATGGTAAGGCATTTTCTTGAGTTCTAACAATTATTTTTGCAGCTGGTTTTCAAATGTCTGATTTTTTTTAGCTTCGTGAAATATATGATTGCTGAAACTGTGGCACTTTGTTAGCCACACCAATGCTGCATAAAGATGTAACATCACATCTATATACATATTGGTTACATTTCTATTTGCATTTGCAAAGATTGCATTAACAGTACAGTCAACAGTAATTTATATATAATTCAGCAACAAAAATGCTCAAGTGCCATGCTTAACACTGACCCTCTTCCAGGCTTGCTAAAAATATCTATATTCAGTGATGGCTTCCCAGTGATAACTCATTTTTGAGATTTGCTGCTTAATAAGAACACTGTTCCGCTAGTGGGTATTTCAATGAGGCTGTACAGTATTTTTTTTTAAATGAGAATGCTCTTGAGAATTAAATCAAATGCCATATGAATGTCTCAGTATATCACACTGAAGCAGTTACCTCTTCAGCCAAATTTGTAATCTAATCAGGTTTGTCTGACAAGACCTATTTTCCATAAAACCATGCTGACTGGCATTAATTACTTCCTGTCCTTTCATTCTTTATCACTTGAATCCTATATTCTATTATTTTACTCCCCCCTCACCTCACCTCCAGTTTGATGTTAGGTTATAGCTGGCTTATATTTACCAAGGTCATCATGTTTGTCCTTGGTTAATACTGGCAAAACATCAGTCTTCTTCCAGTCTTCTGGAATTTCTATGTTATTTCAAGACCCATTAAAAATTAACATGTGGAAGGAAGAATCTCCTCCACCAACTATTTGAGACTCCTCAGGTGCAAGTTATCTGGGCCTGATGAATTACAGGTTTTTATCACAAGTAGATGTTTAACATCCTATTTGGTTACTAATGGACTGAAAAGGGCTTTGGCTGCCTGATATGATACTGCTGTCATCCTACTTTTTCCAAATTAAGGAGAGATGTATTTATTGAGTATGGCTTTCTTCATTATTAATGATTTTACTGTTTTCATCTGATTCCTGGCAAATTCCATTGCTGGGATTTCTTCTGTGTATAATGTACTTCACATAGTCCTGTATTTATTCCCCCCACTGCCTTCCCCCTGCCCCTTCCCCCCCCACCCCTTGCTGGAATACAGATATCTTAAGTTTCAATTTCCTCTTTGTTATAATTTCCCCTTTTCTTCCTTTTACCACAGACAACTACTCCTCCTTCTAATTTCTGTCTCCTACAAAATGCAGTAATAGCAGCAAGGAGAGAGAATTATAAATAATACTGTTCTTACCTTCTTTCCATACTGTCCCAGTTTAACTTCATGAATGATTTGTCTGCACCCAGTCCTCTAAAAAGCACTGAGTGGGTGGATTCTGGAAATCAAAGAGCCTTCTTTAAGTATACTAGCTTCCACTTACACAGTGTGATTCCCTATTGATCAAGGAGCCCATCTTTCATGGGCCCCGTCTTTCATGTCCACATAGTTGGTGGTTTCTCTGTCAACCACCTTTTCCTTCTGTGACTGCTTTTCTACATGGACAGAAGCAGAGAATACACAGAATTTGGCTGAGAGAAGAGCCACCATCCATTATGAGATGACAGGACCTTCCACTTCCTGAAAGATGAATTCTGGTCCAGCAGAGTACAAAATATTTGTAAGGGACCCCATGCAGAGAAGCATCACACCAGCAGCAGCTGGAAGGCCTCCAGATGTGTTTATACAGAAATGTAGTGCTGTCCCATCTTTGCATTAAGTACCAGAGTGCATTTGAAAATTCAGCCAAATATAGAGTATTTTTATTGCAATCAAAATTTTGGGAATTCTCATTACTAGAAGCATTTTTTTGGTTGTCAATTTGCTTGTTTGGGATCTTTCTTGCTTAGCAGATGGGAGCCAAAAAAAAAAGTAATCAAAGCCTGGGAGTTTTGTTTTGAATTAAAGTAGGTCTGTGCCTCTTTTAGGTTGATAGAAAGATAGCTTTCAGGCCAGATACTACTTTCAGGCCAGTGTTACATTTACAGTTTGCAAAGTAGTTATTTTAAAAGAAGTTGCACCTCAGCCACATGCTTGGGAGCTAAACTGTGTTTTGGAGCTGTGCTGCTGGCTGAGTCTATGCTGCTAGGAGAGGAGCTGGGATGCAGCCCTGGCGCCAGGGCTAAGGGACTCAGTCTACCTCCCATTCATCCTGCTGGTAGCTAAGGCTCTGTGAAGCAGCCTGCCTGTGTCCCTGGGCTACCTCTTCCTGGGAGCTCACCTTTGGGCCTGGGCTAGTAAGCCTTTGGCCCATGGAAAGTGCTCTATCTGTGGTGTTTGTTCAGTGTATCTGAAATAGCATGGCCCCTAAGCTGCAACCCTTCTGGTGCTAGTTCCACTTAACAGAGTTCTCTGAGATCAGGGATATGCACAGGGGAATACTTGAAGGGCTGAATGTTGTCGCAGAGATAGGGAATGGAGATAACACAATGCAGTTCTCGTCCATATTGCCTTTGGGAATGTGTTCTGGAGGAAACAATCTGTCATGCTGCCAGGGCACTGTTTTGGGGGTGTGCTTGGCATGGTCCAGAAAAGCTATCAGCATGAACTCATCAGGGATTTCAGGTATTCAGCACTGGAGATTTGCACTGTGGAAGTATTTTAGATGCAGACAAGTACAGTTTAGATTCAGTTTAGATACAGTACAGTTTAGATACAGTTACAGTTTAGAAGTGAGTGTTTAATACTCACTTCTTCCTGCCCATTATCAGTGCTTCCTAGCTTTGAGAGGTAAGAGAACGATAATGGCAATAATACTAGTGATAAAACTAAGGGAACTTTTGTCTTCAGGTGTGACTGTCTGTCAGATTTATATCACTGAGAAGTCTCTCAGTGGAGTAAGAAAGGAAGTGTCATGGGACCAGTAGTTGTCAGACTCCATACATGCAGTTGTGGAACCTGGACAACAGACGGTAGATGAATTTAATACATTGTGCATGTAGAAGGACTAGTGGAGCAGATAAGATTGACCAGATAGAAAAGCAAATGATCTTTAAGACAACAATTAGGAAAGTGCCAAGATAGAAGAGAAAAAATGAAGCTGTTCAGCAACAGATTTGGGGAATACAGCTGGGTTTAGACCTACCCAATGATTCGTGTAAATATTAAATGAAAGTAAAAAATACATTGTCTTGATTTCATAGAATCATAGAATTATTTGGGTTGGAAGAGACCTTTAAGATCATCTAGTTCCGAACCTCTGCCATTGGCAGGGACACCTTTCAATAGAACGGGTTGGTCAGAACCCCATCCAGCCTGGCCTTGAACACTTAAGGGAATAGGACATCAGTAATTTCTCTGGACAATGTGTTCCAGTGCCCCACCACTCTCACAGTAAAGAATTTTTTCTAATATCTAATCTAAACCTGCTTTCTTTCATTGTAAAGCCATTCCCTCTTGTCCTATCTCCACCTGCCCTTGTACTAAGTCCCTCTCTGTCTGTCTTGTAGGCCTTGTAGGTACAGTAAGGGTTCTGTAAGATCTGCTTGGAGCCTTCTCTTCTCCAGGATGAACAACACTAACTCTCTCAGCCTGTTGTCATAACAGAGGTGCTCCAGCCCTCTGATCACTGGACTCACTACAACTGGTCTGTGTCATTCCTCTGTTGGGAGCCCCATAGCTGGACACAACACTCCAGGTGGGGTCTCAGGAGAGTGGAGTATAGGGAGATGATCACCTTCCTTGACCCACTGGCCACACTGCTTCTGATGCAGCCCAATATACAGTGGCTTTCTCAGCTGCAAATGTGCATTGTCAGGTTGTGTTGAGCTTCTCAGCCACCAAAATCCCCAAGTCCTTCTCCACAGAGCTGCTCTCAATCCTTTCATTCCTGAGCCTGTATTTGTGCTTGGGATTGCTCCGACCCATGTGCAGGACCTTGCCCTAGGCCCCGTTGAACTTCATGAATGTATTTACATGTTATTTTATTATTTTTCATTAAAATCATAAAAATAAACCCAGGAATTCATGGACAAATCTATCAATCATAAGTTGTCCCAGATAATGACTGTGTTAACAGAAAGTCAGGATTTCTTCAGACACGAGAAAACTAGGAACAGAAATCAGCTTTCCCAACGATTAACATGGTATTTTTCCTACAGTTTAGGTCTTGTCTATACTACAAGAAATATTTCAAAGTATGAAAGGACAGACAGAGGACAGGAGGTGCATTAGGATTACAGTATTAATGGTTGAAAACTGTGTTCAGCTGGACCCATAGTGCCAACTTCAGCAAACACAGTGACAACGTGAATGAAATTCTACTGCTTAGTAGTAGAAGCAGTGTTGAAGTCACAGCTCATCAATTCCAAACATCTTCAGAGAAAATCCACAGAGACAAAACTTTCTTAAAGAGAGGAAAGAAAGAAAATGAGTCAATGCAAAGCTGCCTCTCAAGGGAGTTATGTAAAAAATAAAATGTATGCAGAAAGTAGATGAATTGAAACAATCATGAAAGCAGTAAGACACAATATTGTAGTCTCGGGAATGAAATAAAGATTTGATAATAAAAATAAGTGGATACACAATCTATATAAACACTTTGGGAGTTTGAACTTATTCCTTTTTATGACATCTGATGATGCTTTGAATGGTATTGAATTGTGATTCATATATTCAAAGGTCTTTTTACACCATCAAAGGCATACTTATGGACAAAATAAGCTCTTGATGAGTCAAAACCAACATAAAATGGTTGCTTAATGAATCAAGTTGGTTATCTCAAGGAGGATTTCTGTAACTTCTGTTTTTTCTGTGAGTCATTTTTAAAGACATTCTCACTTTGCCAAACCTTTCTGGGGTCCCTTCTCTTCAAACCATAAAAGCTGGCATGGGTAATCCTTGTGTCAAGAATCAGTGATTAAAAATATTTGTCTCAAATTGATAAGCTGAAGCCTGCCACATTGCTTTATGCTTCCACCTCCCGCCTCTTTAAGATTGAAACATGGTTGGTCTATGAAATTCATAAAAGAGAAAAAAATAGACCATGTGACCTTCACTGGTTCAATTACTTTATCTTTTAGTCTTCTATACATTTCTTATTATACCCAGCATTTGCCTTCATATGCGTGGATTCACTTATTTTGATCACTAACTCTGTAAATGCAAAAAGTCGGTAATGAAAGTTATTTCTTAGACAGCATCTCTTTAGTCACTGTAATTTATATTGCTCATCTTAAGGTCATATGGAAATTCCTGTGTTCTTCTTCCCTCTGAACAACATATGTAAAGACAAGTTCATGTTTGGAGCCATGGCCATGACAAACAGGGACTAGTGGATCCTGTGTTGTTATAACAGTTAACTAGGTGACCTTTAAAGTGAAAAATTCTATTTAAATTATTGTACTTTCTCCAGTCCATTTTGAAATAATTTGGCCTCTTATTACTAGCTCAAACAATAGTCTGAACTATTTGTCCATAGTGGATTACCACCTTCAGGTTATAAAGGTATCAGATCATATTAATTTTCTGTTTCAGCTCTCCCCGTCAAGCCCCAGGACGAGGAAGTGACAGATGAAGGGTTGTGCAGAATTCTGCTCTGTGAGTTTCTATTGAGTTAAATTAGATTAGATGTTCCTTTTTAACCTAACTTGCTCTGAGTTTGGGTCACTTGAGATCAGGCTGTCACAGCTACCTGCTTGACAGCACCACCAACCTACTGGCACTGCCACTGTGTCTTGGCAGAGTGTAAGCAGCTTGCTCATGTCTCCAGTGCTAAATTCCCACTACAATCTGCCCCTCTCTAGGTGGATCTAGAATCTGTTGGGGGGGATAATAGGGTGGGATAAGGTCCCTAATGGAGCTTGCTGGGTGCAGCCATAGGAGGGTAAGAGGGTGGGTAAGAGCAAATTGTGAAAATTTTGAATGATAGGAGAGGAAAAAAGAAAATACAATGGAAATACCTTAAAGGCCTTTACTAGTCACTCTTGAAGTACCTGCTGTCTTTGAGTTCATTGACAAATATTAAGCAGCCCATTTTCATGAAACTGCTCAAATCAATACCTAAGACAACAGCCACTGTATTCCAGAAGCATCGATATGTAAGAATTACACCATGATTGTAAGACTATGATGTCCCCAACAATTCCTGAAGACTTCTTCATTTATCTGAGGAGCTAAATTAACCCTTGCACAACTTACTTCAACCTTCACAACTTACTACAACCCTTGCAACATAAAGTCCCAAGAGGACATTCACAAATAAAGGTTTCTGTAAGTGTTTATAATTTGGGCTTTGCTTCAAAACTGCAGAAAAAAGGAGGGAAAGCTCATTTTTCTCCCCTCTTCCACACTAGTGTTGCTCTGTTGGCCTAATCAGGATGAGAATGCAGTTATAAATTAAATTTTTCTGTTTTGAGAGTTTGCTTACTACTTCACTTAGCTTCCTAGCAAAAAGACAGATAATGCTTTCACCACATGTGGGAGTGTAGTACACCTAAATCATGGAGTTGTAAGAAGTATACTTTGCAATATATGTCTCCATGCACATTTTGTTAAAATTGAAAGAGAGGGAAAGGGCCTGTTGTAAGATAAGTCTTTTATGAAAAGTTCTGGATAACATAATTGGAATAGAAACAAGGGGGTCCTATAGAAATGAAATGGAACACTATAAAATTACTCTAAAACCTATAGAGCATTACATCTTTTATACGAACTTTTTTGAACCATTGTAAAGAATTTAATAGAAGAGGTATCTGAGCTATAGGATGGTACAAAAAAAAAAAAAAAAGCTGCAGAAAGCGTATCGTTTTGTGTTAAATTCCACAGGAGTTTTCCATAAGGGCTGGGCTGTTTCTGAGGTGTATCCTGTGTGTGTTTCTTCTCTCTCTATTCCTGTGGCGAGCTGAACTTTGGTTTTAGTCGGCAGCACATTCTGAATGTGCAAGTAGCCTTTTGTGGGAAAAAAAAAAAGACAGTTCTCTGTCTCATTAATCTGCAGATTCATGTGGAAGTCTATGCTGTCTTAAACTTCATTGGCAGGTCACCATCCAGCTGCATGAGCCATTGTGTTTGAGTTCTAAATGGGGATGTACAATAGGCACTGTACCTTCTGGTGTAAAACGTACACAGGAAATCACATACCACTACCATCCGCAACTGAGGTTTTGTATTATTTCAATGGACTGGGCCCTTTTTTAGTGCTCCAGGGAGCTAAGAAAGTGTACATAAAGGACTGTGTAACAGCATCCTTTCCTGACTTGGTAGAAATGACAGAAACTACTATTTTTTATTTTTTTTTTGTTGATCATATCTGAGGCAAATAGATTATATATGAACCACAAACACAAGACTAGCTGCATGTAAAAAATACTACATTTAGAATGTCAGACAATTCAGATATTGAGAATGCCCAATTATTCCTACCACAGAATCTAAAACAGAATTTGGGAAGATTGCTGCTGAAGCCAATAGAACAGGAATTAGAAATGACAGAAGGGTCTAAGTTCCTCCAAATTTAGGAAGGAGAAAAGGGTGTCAAAACAGTAGTAAACCACAGCCAGGTCAACAGGTCTATCCATGTGAGAAAACCAACATTTGACATAAAGGCCTCTGAAACTTCTGAAGAACAGAAGATTGGTAGGAAAGTATTTTTATGAGAAATAAAATGTGCCTTCCTGTCAGGGAGGAAGGGTGTTGCAGGGTGCTTGAGAAATGGAAAAAAAAATGCCATTAAACCCCGATATGAATAAAGATCAGGTGAGAGAGGATGTCACCCTGTGGCCTTTGGAACTGTATTTCTGCTGCCTCCTGAAATTATGTTTTCCTGAAACAAAGGAACAGTGTTATGGAAAAGTGGGTGCCAGATACTTTAGGAAAATGAGACACAGTGAAGCGGATAAAAGAGACAAAGACAATAGCAATCATATGCAATAAAGTGAAGGCAGCTGAGGTCTGAGACAAAGGTGAATATTCTGAGCCAGCAAGATGACTGAAACAGAGGAAGGAAGGAGGGAAAGGTGATTCACAATAACATTTGAAAGACATTGGCTTGAATATTTATCAATGTCACAGCAAACTTAGCTTGGCAGTCTTGGTGGCTGACTTTGTTCTTTCAGTGATTTCCCACCTTTAAGATGGCAAACAGGAATGTAACTCAAAGTACAACTCTTAATGTGAGTCGAACACAACAGTGCTTAGGCCCACATGCCAATTACATAGACAATGTAATGTGATGTTATAGATTATTTATAGACATAGCTGAGGTATTTACTTGTATCAATAGCCAACAGTGTGGATTCAGACTAGGCAACGTGGACTGTTGCACGTTATGGAGGTGTGAAGGCAGTAGGACATGCAGTCAATGCATCAAATACCTCACTTGCTACATATCTATTCAAATTACAGTGTAGGTCCCGTGCTCTTGTCAATGACTCTGCTACATCTTTATTGTAGAAATAACTAAAATAACTCTGAAGTGATTAACCCAACTGATTGATGATGGATACAGAAGTACTCAAGTAATTAATTTTTTTGGCTGATAGCAAAGATCTAATTGACAGTGCTTTTGCAAGAGTTACTTCTGCACATACAAGATGTGCATTCTGAAGTGACAGGTTATTGCAGGGTAAGATGCAGGTACTATTAAGTATCTTAGAGAAGTGCCCAATCAATACATTTTGGAGCTATATTCAATGCTGTACCCTAACTTTTTCAAAGTTGAAACTGCAGCCCAACTCTTATCTATAGGTAAGGACAGAAAAAATGTCACACTACAAAAAGACAGAAAAAGGACCACATCTGCTCTTGGTGGCATTGGTAAAAGTGGGGTTAAGTCCAGATGTCATATGGCTGTAACCAAGAGCAGAATTTGGCTATTTGTTTTGAATCAGTGCTATCAATAAAAGACTGCCAAAAATAACCAACTGGTAAATATTAATTTAAACAGAAAAACTGGAAATTAGTTGCACACTGAGTTGTAACATGGGGCCATTCCGTGCTGGCAGTAAGAGGATAATGACGTGAAGTGCCAAAAAATACCTGGAAAGCATTACTTCTGTGTGACATCCAATAAAGATGATGCACACACCCCTACATTTTTCAGCAATTAAATATTTGAAAATGAAAGTGCTCTCTTTCCCCAATTCCCCAACTGCAGCGGCCAAACTACAGCGCATCAGTGCTGTAATAGAAGTTTTTCAGGGTGGCCCCTCTGCAGAACAGCTGTTTCGCAGTCTGATAGTAGCATCTCCAACCAGCTGCTTCAGTTTGCTCCTGGCTGTCACTGCTATAGGTTAATGCGAACAGAGGCAAGAGAAGGGCCTAGGCCAGCATAAAGCAGAAATAACAAAATTTTCTGCCAAAAGGGAGTGTGGGATAAGAACTTTAATGGGCAAGCAAACAAAGAATCAGACTGAAGCCTGAGGCGCTTCAGTGTGTTGGCAATAGACAAGCAGTCCTGGAACAAGTGCAGCTCAGAGTCTCAATTTGAAATGACTGTGAGGCCTCTGCCAAAAAAGTTTGGCTCCGTGTATACATGTGTGCATGTATATCTATATCCCCACACCAAATATGTAGTTGTGATAATCATGTAGTAAATTACAGAGCCATATGATGAACTGCATGTGCCTTTGACCACCTCACCTGCCCCATGCCAGCTAATCCATCTCTATTTGGAATTATTCTGTCATTCCAAACGGAGCCTTTAATCCTGCAAACACTTACATGTATGCTTAACTTTAAGCACTTGAACAGTCCAGCTGAAAACAAGTTTGGCTGGGTGTATTTCCAGCCTCAACTCTAGGTGCAACATAGTCCTGCCTTCCACATTCAGTGGAAGCACTTTGGACTTGTGATTTCTTCTAGCTGGTAGGACAACACCTCTAGCACTTACCATTGTTTTGGTGTATGCTGTGAATAAATCCATATCATTCCACTGGCTTCAGTAGTGTTACACCAATTTACACTAACTGAGAATCTGCCCTGTTGAGAAAGAAAAGTTGTAAGGATTACTAGACCTGATCTACAAACCTACACAAGGTAGGTATCAGTCCAAGTGTAAAATGAGTGTAGAGTGCAAGTACCAAATTTCTTATTCACCCAAGATGGGGGTGCCGGGTGATGGGGTTGCTCTACTGTGAGATCTACGCACTCACCCTTTGTTTCATGAATGTAAGGGAGGTCTTGAAGAGATTCCATCACCTGTTGTCTTGTGGCTTCAGCTCCATGTTTTATCTCTGTCCCCTTCCATAAACTGTGCAGAAGATAAAGAGAAAGGCAGCAGAAGAGGAGTGTAATTTTATACTGCAAAATAGCATTCATAAGTCACACAAACACTAAACCCTACGAATAATGAATCTGTCCTTTAGGGACAGTCCTTTCTGTGTCATTGTCTGGTACTTATGTTGTTGTTCATCTAGCTAATTACTGCTTTGAAAGGTATAGTCCTGCTGTCATGGCTAGATTAGCAGCAAGTGTTTGGCCAGCTACTTTCTTGTCACAGTTGATAATTATTTAATGAGTTCTGTTCTTCCCTAGGAAAGCAAGATTGGGATAGAATTGGACTTTTTTTATCACAGTAGCATTGCTGCTCCTGTTGGCAGGTTTGACAGCAACAGCACTGGATTTCAGTAATGGACTAGAAGAAGGATTTCCATAAGTAGTTCCTGAATCAGTTGGAAGCAATGGGAAAATTAATAGTAATGAGCAAATCTCAATAGATACTGACTCATTACTATGTTAGCTGCGAGTCTTTTCCTGCAGCTGTAACCATGCTGGCAATTGGGTGATGCTCTTAGCTAGAAGAAAAACCATCATAAGTTAGTACAAGGTGTTGCTAAAATGGAAAACCTATCTTCAGATCTTCAGATTTCTCCATCTGCAGGGGGTCATTGAAGTCACAATTTTTTTTTTCAGTAGATCTATTGATCTATTGATAAATGAGGGTATCATCAACAGGACCACATGGACCCTTTCTTCAGATTACCTGTCTAAAAGAGCATTTGGAACAACAAAGGCAGGTAAAGAAACTTTGTGCTGAGACCAGGTTAGAAGAGCACTGGCAAAGCCTTACTCTACTAGTAGCTACCTGCTGAAAAACTCTGTGATACCTTTATTTTCTCTGCCTGTCCAGAAATCTTGAGAAATAAACAGAAAAAATTATATCAAAAATGTTAACTCCTTGAAATCCAATTACAAAAAAAAAAGTGTGAAAAAATACCTTGTCAAAATAAAGATGCTAGCTTTTTATTTTAATTTCCATTTTAATTCCAGTGTTCTAAAATTTTCAAAGTAAAACCAAAACATTTGAGCAAATTTTAAATTATTTTTCTCTGTTAACACTTTACTTCATGGAAAAATTAGGAAGAAATTTTATTCTGTTTCAGAATGGGATGTTTTCAAAAATGTAGAATTGCCCACAAAATGGCAACCATAGTTTCTCCTTGCCTATACTGTTTCCCCTCACACTGAGTTGTATTTTTCTTCCCAAAGCTGTACAAACATTTTGATTCCTCAAGGCCACCAAGCATGGGGAACTTTTTCTTTAAGGTTACAGATTCATTTTGAGCTTGAGTGCAGTCCATTCGCTTATCCCTAGCTCTGTCCCCAAAACTTGATTCATCTGGGTATGTATATGATACAAAGGTGGGTTTTTCTGTTACTTGATTTTCCTAGAAATGGCATGGAGTCATGAACTAACCACCAATAGATAATGCCATGATGTCCTACATTGAAGTGCCTTCTATATGGCCACATCGCTCTGGACAGCAGCAGTAGCCAGAGGGGGAAAGGCTGTCTGTCTGAAATAAATGACCTGAGGACTGCTGGTCTCAGCAAACTGCTCCTAGAAACAGCAGGAGCAAGTGAACTCTGAAAACACAGGAATTTCTTGTTAAGCAAGCATCCCCAGTAATGATAATTAATAATAATAACTTATTCAAAGCATTCAAAATGGATGCCTGCCTTTAAAAAAATCTAATGTTTTTAATACTATTAAATATAATATTTTTCCAAGCAAGATGCTTTCTTAGCTGTCAAATTTTCAGATTTTTCCCAGTTTTTCCGTTTTCCACTGTCTTTTTTAAACACAGATCTTGTGTTTAAAATGGTCTAATTCTAAACTCACCAAAACCAGTGAGGAGTTCCTATATTGACTCTAGTGGCTTTTGCATCAGGTCAGAAGTATGGAAGGCAGTCAGAAGTATGGAAGGCACTTGTTTTCTCCTCATAGTCTTCATATTAAGTTTTGTAAAATATATCCTGAGATGGTAAACAAAAATTTCTCCAAGAAAGCAAAGCAAATGTAATAAGTAATAAATGTATATAGGCTGAAAGGGGGATTAAAATATTTGCTTAAGTTACCTGTTGGAGAAATCGGTCTTGGTTTAAAACATGTTCCTGTTAGGATACGTGGATTTCTTACCAAGAACTGGATCATGTTCTGACTGTGGCACAACAGATCATTCTCCAAAAACAACAACCAGAGAGCACAATACATTTGTGGCTACAAACAACACCACTGCTGCAGTTCAGTAATCAGTGCTTTGACTTTTTTTCACAACAATATGCCAGCTAGTAGTGTAGAAGTAATGATTTATCAACAGTTCTGTTACTACATTTATCTCAGGTCGAAGACTTATATGTATTTTTTTTTGGTCATGTTACTGGAGATGACACTGAAATAGGCATTGTTATCTGTTAGCAAGCACATATACCAGTGTCTTTGGAGGCATTTTCACTATACTAGTAGAATAAGTAAGTTATGTTCTGTGCTGATTTATTTGCAAGAGAATGTACAAAGTTGCTGAGGAAAGATTCCATGTCAATGGGGTTGTTGCTTTTGCAGCTGAAAACCGAAATTTATCTTTTTCTATACACACATTAGTATACAAAGCTGTGGTTTCATTCTGGATGCCATTTTCATTGCAGATAACCAGTTACTGAGTCAATCCTGAAATGTGAAGAGATTTCAAGGTGTGCAATTCTTGTTTTACCTCCATAACTTGGTATATTCAGTATTAAAATCACTGTCATCCCAACTAAGGACTCTGTGATGATGGAAAGAGGTTTAGCTGGTTAGCTTGATGTGTGCTAAATTTATATCAAGGATTTGGATAACCTGTACTTGCTGAAGTAAGGCAGAAATGGTATCCTTATCTCTGATATATCCTTTACCCTTCCTTCCTGCCTCACTGGCTAAGCTATGGCATGACAGTTGCAGAAGGAATACAGTCCCAGAAAGGAACCATTCATGCAAGATAAGGCACTGAACAAAGTCTAAATCCAAATATCCCCTAGTCTGGAGAGAGTTTAGGGGCCAGGTTTGCATGTGATCTCTATTGACATTTTCAAATGTATGTATATTTTCACTATAAGCTATGTTTGCCTACTTCTCCCGCCAGGAATGTGTATATCTGTCTGCCAGCTAAAAGGAATACCAGAACTAGTGTTCTAAATGGCTATTAATAATCTATAAGTTGGACATACTGTCCTGTTATCCATCTCTACCCAACTCCCTACATACATGTATCCAGAGTGTTCTGGTGATGTTCAAGGTGGCATAACGGCTTTGGGGTTTTTTTAACCCAGAGGCTGGTCTGGACCTGGACTCTTGAAAAGATGCCTTCTGTGCTCTGCTGGCTCTCCACAGGCTTTGTATGATCAGGTTGAAACAGGATTTGCTTCTCACTAGCAAGATGCACAACTCCAATCTCAATGGGGAAGGACATCCCACAGCTGCTTAGTCACAAACATATCCCATTATGTGGGAGTGCCCTCATGTTCAGATAGTGTTAATGCAAGTCCCTATTGCCTCTTCAGTAAATCTATCCCTCATCTTCTCACACTTTTGGCATCATAATGGAAGAGATTAGGCCTGTTAGGCAGGTGTTGCCAGGCAAAACCCGAAGGAACTTCACCCACTGTACATATCATAAAATTAAGGGGTAACTGCAGTTTTACGGAAAAATGGAAAACAAGAATTGTGAGTTGTTGGAATGAAATCCTTGTCTCTCCCACAGCAGTGCTGCATGACTCCCCAGAGCATGTTTTCTCTGTGTAAAAATCAAAAGGTGGAGCTCTGTCTTCAGAAGAAATACAGGAGAAAAGGAAGAAATAAGTAATTGGTCTGTGGATAAACTAATTAGCAGTGCAAAATGCAAGTGACAATAATGCCCTTCCATTCAACCGAGCTTGCATCTGGCGAGGTTTTAAAGCACTGCACATTTACTCGTTTGACAGGGGTGAATGACACAGAAGTCAGCATCTTGTGATCAACAGGAAAGGAAAAGAAAAGAAGAACACGCACTATTCTGATGTCATCTCCCATTGTTATTGTTGTTGTTCCTCCAAATAATGGAATTCTGGAAGCAAGACCATAAATCTCAAAGCTCAGCATTGTCTCACTTGGAGATCAAGGTCCTTGTTGCTGATTGATTCATGCATTTTTCATTTGGCTAGCTAATATCCTTTAAATGGAACAGACACTTAGGCAGTGAAACTGGAGCTATTCTCCCCTCCCCTCGGAGGATTTAATCTATAAGTTAAGCAATTTCTCAGATGATTTTGGTAGAAATTTTTTGAAAACAATGAACATTATTCACCTCAAAAGTCTAACATTAATTTTCTTGGCAGTGAACCTGGTGCTATTGTGCATTAAGAGCACTCAGCTTTTAAGGTTAGATTGTGATACCTTTTTCAGGTTGAATAATAGCTAATTCTTTGAGTTATCCCACTAAAATGAAGTATTAAGACATCATTTGACATGGGTAAGGTTATCACAACCTAACCCTTAATGAAATTTATAGAAGCTGACAGTGTTTTCTGCAAGAATAAGTCTGTAATCTGTTTTTATGGAAAAGTTCTACCCTCATTTGCAATCTTTAGACAGATGTATGGTCATGGCCTCATGTAGCTGCTTATAGTTCCCTACATCTTTGATAATTTTAAAGCTGAGATGGTACAAAAAATATAATCATACAAAAGCTATATTTTCTTCTAAATTTTAAATGTTAATATTTTATAAAACCATGAAGAAGATTTTTTTTTTTAAATAGCTGTTCAGGGATCACAGAACTCACTATGCTAGACATGGAATGAAGAGAGAGTGCAGACAGCTTTGCTCTAAGAGTTACTTGTTTTTTCTTCAGACCTTTTGATAAATTCTAGTTTATCTCAGGCTTGTCGTATAAATCTCAGTGTCCCAATGAGTGTTGATGTCTCTCCTCTTTGATCTTGCTTCAGTTTGGCCACATCGCCAGTTCTTTTGAAAACTCACCTTCCTGTTAAACATCAGGATTCCTCAAGCATTCCATTGCAATGGGATCCCAGATACCACAAGTTTTTCCTATTGCTTTAGATTCAAAAATATATGTTGAACCTGTACTACCTCCTAAAACATAACCCAAAAGATATTTGGACTGCTGCTTAGCACAACCAAAATCTAAAAGGAGTGTGAAGTATCAGGATTGAAATAGAAACTGAGACATCTCCATCCATTTGGTAGCAACATATAGTGCCTGATGGAAGATATGACTGCATTCAAGGTAGCCCCTTGCCATTCATAGTTCTATTGGATTCCCTCTAAAACTTGCTTTGAACCATAAAATTTCATGCCTTTTGGCACACTGAGTTACTTGCCCTCAGCACACAAACAGTGCATTGGGATTCCTGAAGGACCTGTGCTCGCCTTTCCTAAACTGGGGTTTGTGCTTAGGATGACTCCAGAGTGGTCAGAGGCAGGTGAGGACAGAAGTGATCACGGGCTTCTGACAATCCTTGGAAAAATTTGAAGAAACCTATGGGTGACTCCCTTTCCATGGGTGAAGGGACACTGACGAAATGTCTGTTTTCCTGGACGTAATGGGCTGCTGGGAACTGTGCATCAGCAGCTGAGATGTACCTGTGTTTTGTCTGGGGAAAAAAATAGAGCAGTAGTGAGGAAAACAGCTGAAAGAACTTTCCATTAGAGTTCATTGAGTCACCAAGAGAGAAATCTGACAACACAAAGAAAGGAACAGTGAGAGGCCTGAGTAGTGTGGATAGGGAATAGTAAGTCAGAACTGTGTGAAGTGTTAAAATGGTGCCTTTGGAGAACCATGTGGCTCTTCCTCCTGGTGTCAAACATCCCACTAAAAAACATTAAAATATCTGGACTAGAGAAATAACTCATAGTTTGGGGTTATATCTGTAATTAAAGGAGGAAGAACATGACATTTAAGCCAAGAATTAAATATGCAGACAGAATATATTGAACATTCTGCATTATCATTCTGTTGGACTCTGAGGTTTTTTGGTCGAGGCAGGTCCATCTCCACACGCTGAGAGAAGAACAGCCACGGGACAAGGAAAATTTTCACACCTGAGCAGTGTTTTTTGAGGATTCTCTGAGCAGAAAGAGGGACAAGAGAATCTGACCTTTTTCCTGCTGGACTACAAAGGTTGTTTCCTGCATTGTCAGAACATTGCATCTGACATTGCATCTGTGCTGGTGTTTTGAGAAAGATTGTTATTCTGTTGGATAATGGAAAACAGATTAAATTCTTCTAGAAACCGTGGATACTTTCTGGAAAAAGTAAGTGCTAGAGAAGAGGAGAGTTTGTTTTTCTTTTCTTTTTTTNCCTACTCTTTGGATTTCCTTCAGGGAGGGGAAAGTAATTCTCTGAACTCCATGACTAACTTCTCATGTCATTTGGTGATTCTTTCTTCACTCTGAGGGAAGGGGGGGGGGTCCAGTTCCACAAATCATTTAAACACACATTTAAATGCTTCTCTGTTCAGCCACACAATTGAAACACCTCCTTTAATTCTGAAAGTACACATTTAAGTTTACACCAAATAAGCTGGATGGGTGAAGAAGGACCCCAGGACTGGGTCTGAACCCTGTGGAAACTGTATGGAAAACTCACGCTGGCAGCAGTAAGCTCCTCAGATTACAGCTCCACTTGCTAAGTTTTGCAAGAAATAGTCCAACATCACAGAAGTACTTTCTTAGGAAGATAAGGGGCAGGGGCTAAGAGGATGACAGGGGACCCTCTTGTGGCTGTCAAGCCCTGCCCTCTTCCAGCACCTGTATTCACTCCTCCCTGCAATAATGAATAAAGCTGCACCTGTGCAAACATCCTTGGTTTCTTGTTTTCTTGGGGTTGCTGTAGCAATAACACCCCCTGATAAAAAGAAAACACCAAGTCAAGTAACAGTCTCCATGGGAACCTGCTCTGCCTTGTTTCAGTGAGGTAAATATTAATGTTAGTAATACTTTTTGGCTTTGGGTGACTCTTTATTGGTGCACCATGGGCAGCTGGGAATGTGAAGAATTAGCTGCTGCAATTATTAATAAGATGTAAAATACCATAAGTTGGTCTTTTAACCTAATTTTCTTGATTTCCAACTTTAATTTCATAAATCTTCTACAGCAATGTTCTTATGTCCTTTAGTCCTGAAATTATAGATCCTTCTGGTGCTTCTCTAAACTGCTGGTGCTTCTCTACCCTTTCTTGTCCATCCAAATGGACTTAAATCCAGTGCAACAGATAGTGCCAGATGATCTCCAGCCCTTCAGACACATTGCACATTTTCCCTATATTCCTTCTGTACATGGGCTTCCAGTAGGGAATTTCTTATGATTTCCTGACATTATCTAGAATTTACAGTGATGAATTTCAATAATTTTTTTCTTATCCACCTTCACCTTCTTCATTGGTTTAAGCATAGATGGAGTGCTCCCTATCTGGACAATTGCCTGAGAGGACAAGGGCAGAAGGGTTTGGTATTACTTCACTTTAGCAGCCCATAAATATCAAGGAGCAATTCCTTTGGGGATAGTATTTTCTGTGCTTGGTGACAATTCAGACAGCTGGGGCAGAACTGGCAAAGCCTTTGGCATACTTGTATTTTTCTGCATAAGTTCCAATCCATTTTCAGGCTCAGATAATTCCAAACCACCTGAAATGAGTTTCAAAGCAGGGCCAAAAAATGTAAATTATCCAGCTCAGAAAAACAGATTCAGTGAAAACTAAGGATTGAGCTATGTGAAAAAGATTTCTTTGTGGATAATTGAGACTTGAAAAGAAAGCTCAATATAAAAAAAATATTTAGGCAAAAGGTGAAAGGCCAGACCCTTAGATGATGTTACACAAATTTCTATTAAAATTTTTCCTTAATTGCTTTTTTATCAAATGCTTCTGTAATCTGTGTGCTTTAATCAGATGCCTTCTATTCCTCCTGTAAAGGCTGGAAATCTGAGAAACAACTTGATGGGTGGCTGCAAGTGAGAAAAGTATGTATTTTTTCGAAGGGTCAAAGAAGCCAAAGAATGCTTGGACCCCCCACTGTCTCTTGGTGTGTGCTGACCTGCCTGCCTCCAGGTTTCAGTGATTCACTTGGAATTTCAGCTGCAGGACATTGGATTTTATTCCACTTTCCTAAAAGCCTGTGGAGCTCAGTGCAAACAAAGATTACTTCAAGATTAGTTGTGAGGTTTTACTTCAAAATCCTAGCAAATGGGCAGCAATTTTCCACATGCCTTTTCAATGCTCACATGGCTTGTTTCCTTGATGAGGGGATGAGCTGTTCATCCACAAGTGCAAAAAGAATAAGAATTTGCTACTTCACTCTTATTTCTGAGGGAAAGTGATGCCAGGATTGAATTAGTAGTCAGCAAATAACTCGCAGGATGTTAATCCGGGATCCTGCTCACATTTACTCCCTGGAGCACTAAAACCACAGTAAGAACTAAACTACTCTTATACCCAACAGCTAATAATGAAGTCTTGATATGAAACTTGCTACTTACATTTAGTAGTCTTTCTGAAATGTGTCAGCAGATAGATTTGATGTTATTATGAGGTTCAATTCAGTTGAATGCATTCTTATTTCCACTTATACCTGTGGCAATATTGAAATCTAAACCTATACCTACATAAAAGCAACATGGGAATTACTGTGATGCTATTTTGCCACTTGAGGTGATTCCTAAATCTGTACACTAAGAGTTTTGGGATAAAACCTTACAGTTTGGGTAGTTTGGGGCCTTTTTTTTCTTGTTTGTTCTTCTTAATGGTGGTTTGTCAGGAGGTCCCTAGAAGTACTGGTTATTTGTATACTGCAAAACAAGTGGTGCCAGTGAATACTCCTCAGTACTGGTGCTTTGATCATATTTAATTTATTAGTGGAGGAGTACCAGCCATGTTGTTTTCTCCCGGCCCTGTTCATTTGATGCTTCTGTGTTGTGTTACTGGGGTTACTGGGTTACTGGGGCAGTAACCCCTTCCCCAGGTGGCCCCGGTATTTGGCAACACGGCAGCTCCCCTCCTTCCAGTCCGGTTTTAGGAGGGATCAAGACAACAGAAAGTAGCTGGAAGGTGGCTCCAGGCAGACACGTCTCCTGCTCTTCCTGGCGATGCCACGGGTCATGGGATGCCTCGGATGCCCCGAGGCAGCAGCCCAGGCTGGGTGTAGGCAACCCCAAAATCACGCTCTGCTACAAGGCTCGGAACTGCGTTTTATTATCGCTTGCTGACATCTGCTGGCAGCTGCACGAACTATTTCGGAGGGACAGGAGCGTGTCATTTGAAGCAGGCTCCTTGTTCTGAAGGGTCGTAAGCAGCTTCTCATACGGCCTCGGGAGAGCCGGGAAAAGGGGGAATTGCAGGGAGATTGTGGGGCTCGCCTAGCCATGCTGAGTCCGCTTAACGCTATCGCTTTCCTTTGTTTGCAGAGGGAAGCTGTAATGGGCTGCCCACTGGAAGGAGTCTGTGCTCTCACAATGTGCCTGTGGCCAGTGCATCCATCGGCAGCCTCTTGCCTCCGATCATTTCACTGAAGGTACAAGGAATGTAAATAATATGGTCAAGGCCAAAGGATGAGTTAATGTCAGAATAAAATTCCAGTTCTTCTTCCGCCATGTGCCTTTAAGGGCATTCATAAGCACCAGTAAAGGAAGGCTAGGGTGATCCCTGGCTGTTGCAGGAGTTGTTATGGCTGTCCCCATTGTCTTGATGGGTCAACTGATTGAAGAATTGCAAGCCATAGAATCATAGAATGGCTCGACTTGGAAGGGGCTTTAAAGATCCTCTAGTTCCAACCCCCTGCCATGGGCAGGGACCCCTTGCACTCGACCAGGTTGCTCAGAGCCCCATCCATCCTGGCCTTGAACATTCCCAGGGATGGAGCATCCACAACTGACTTTAAGCCACATTAGGAGAAAGTGCCAGATATAGGATTTCTACACAGGTGTTCAGGTTATTTTTGAGCAGATCTCTGTTGTTTCAAATAGTGCTGCCTCAACTTATTTACCTGGAAATGTTTCAAGCAGTTATTTGCCCTTAACATGCCACTTAGAAATAAAGCTGATTATGGTCTAAGGGAATAGAAATAAGCAGGCATTACTTTTAACGTGCACCTTGTATCTGATGCCTCAGAGCACTACGTAGCACTGTATGCTTTTACTATGCACTAGAAATCACATGGAAACTGCTGGCAGAGTTTTGTGACCCTCCACTTGGCATGAATGCCATTTTGGTGGCTCATGCTGTAAGGTGGCTAGAATTAAGAGCTGCACTTAAAAAAATTAATCAAACCCAAAATTGTCTCAGGTGAAAAAAAAATTTGATGCAGAAAAAAATATTCATTGGGAATCCAGTGCCCCATTTACTTTACTGTGCTCTTTTTCACTGAGCTGGAAGAAAATAAAATTAACCACCTTGATGTACACTAATACACAGATAGTAATTATGTCTTTTACTGTATCTTAAATGCTGTAACCGATTAGCTTTTATCAATCCTCTCAGCACTTTAAGAGGACAAGGCACTTAGTAAACAAAGACTAAGTATTTTTCTCTGATAGAAGTGATGAAAGGAGAGACTATTTAAAAGAGTTAGGAGGGTATTTCTTGCTTTACAGTGCAAAATGAACAGTGAGCTTGCTGGCCGTGAAAGCCTACAAAAGCAACTTGAGTTTACTAGCTATCTAAAATCTTGTCTCCTCCCATACATTAGGTTGTGTGTGGGTACTGGAAATTATTTCTTTGTTTTTAATGTCTTGATGTACAGCTAAAAATATCTCTGTCTTATTCAGAGTTTATCCATTGCCAAGAAAATAGAAGTCAGCATTGCAAATCACCAAAGCAAAAATCCAAAGGTCTGCACCAAAGAGAGGTGTGGCCAAAATATTCCCTGAATAGCAGACGGTGTGGATTTTTATATAAGCACTTCTGGCCATTCCTATTAGAAATGATGCACTGTGTGGGATTCACTGATCCAAGCCAAATGACAAACACAAAGAAGTCACATGAGTTGTGCAAAGGAAGCTTTCAGCATTCTCGGAGCTCAGGGAGTCATCTTTTCGGCAGGCATATCTGAATTGCGTTCCCAGAAAGAATACACTAAAGCAGTAGCTCTCAACAGCTTCTGATTTGTAACCCTTGAAAATGTTTCTGTTGAGTGTTTAGATGGTTGCAAAAGAAAATATAACTATTTGCAGTATACTTGCTTTTCTTAGGCATTCCACAGAAACAGCTCACAGATCTCCAAGGGTTTATAGCTCATGTGTTAGAAACCCTTGTACTGAAGGCCAAGTATTGGTAAAAAGAATTAAAATTTTTCTTATGTGCAGAGCATAGAAATGATACAGACTGTTTTCATGAAGAATGTTGTAGAAATATGTTCAAAAGTATCTTAAGTACTTAAATAAGTATGAAATCAAGGAGAACAGGTGATTCATAATTCAGGGAAGGAATATGCTTCCTTTTAACCCTGAACTCAGAGATGGCACACGTGTTTTGGATGAGGTAGATCTGGGGACAGCGCATGTACATGGCAGTGAGAAGTCATAACACTGTATGCCACAGCTGGGGTCTCCCTGAAAGACGGTAATCCTAGAAACCCTTTGGGCCTGGGGGTCATTGTGCCAAGTGGGCAGACTTAGAGCTGCCCTTGCATGCCAGATTTTAAGGATTGTTTCCCAACTGATAGAGAATTGAGCCAAGCAAGACATTGTGGATAGCACCAGCTAGCAGACCCTTTGGCAGTGATGGTGAAGAGATGCAGATTTCTTGGTTTCTGCTAAAATTCTGGTTATTCAGACTTCTGCTAGCGCAAGCTATGAAAGGGTGAAATGCCAAGTACTAATCCAGAATTTTAAGGCGTAATTCAGGAATTTCTGTATCAAATGGCCACTGCATAATGAGAATTGCAGTTTTATTGTGTTCTAAAACAATTGCACTATTGTGCGTTTATTTTCCACATCAGATAACTACACTGGTTGCAAAATCCCGGCTATAATGCAAAATGGGGACTTCACTTGCACTAAAATAATCCAGAAATACACGATTGAAACTCCCAAAATAACTGCACCCTGCCATGTTACAGCTATATACCTGCTGCTAAACTTGCAAATGACCCATTTCCAGCAGGATAGAACACAGAGTGGAGATGATGCAGATTGCATCTGCAATGTTTTGTATCACAATCAGCAATGCTGATGTTGGGTTATGTTTCCCCATTCACTTCTGTTTCTCAGCAGAATATGCTTTGAAATTCAAAGTTCAGTGAAAAGTAAAAATAAATGGTGGAGAGACTGCTGAGGGAAGTTGACTCATTGTCTCTGTTAGAGAAAAGATTTGTCATGGGTTTTTTGGTCTTGGTTAGTCTTTCTTTTCAGGCAACGACCTGTCTGGATAACACAGGAAAAAGCTTCTGTTGAAAGAACTGACATTGTTGCATGTTACTTTAAATGCAGAGAACACATGCAGAAAGCCCACTTCTAGACCCGCTGTCCATTTAAAATCCATTATCCATTCTTCTAGTACGTTACATACTCTCAATATCTTTCTTAGTCACTTCCCGTACTTTAGACTCAAATGCTTTCCAGGAGTGTTTCTCACAGCCTGGTGTCACAGTAACCTCTCTCAGGCAGTATTTCAACTGTGATGAGGAAGAGGAACCCCACAGGCAAGTCGAGAGTTAATGCCCCCCCTCAGACCAGCCAGGGGCCCTACAGCTGCTCTGAGCTGCCAAGCAATTAGGCTTGTCAACATCCCTCAAATAAACTCCGGCAGTATTATCAAACCCCATTGTTACCTGATCCCCCAGAGGCTGGGGAGGCTGTTATATCAGGACTGCAAACTGCAAAGAGCCATGTGTGTTTTCTCTTTTTTAATTCTGAATGACCCATCCTTTACTTTACTGGTTGGAACTGAGTCTCAAGAAAAATGTATCTTTTGGGAACAGATTAAATCTTTACTGTGATACCAGTCTGGTGGGGAATCATGGTGTATTTTGCCCAGGAACCGCATGTAGAGCTGGTTTCCTTGTGGGTTTGCCTCAAAGCAATAGCCTGTTTCAGTGGACTACCTTAAAAATAATGGGATGCAAGCTGCCATCTTAAGGAGAAAAATGTTGCCAGAAAAGAGTATTTATTGTTCCATCTAGGGTTGCTACCTTGGAAATACCAAACCCAAGTCACTTCAGACAAAGGGCTGCTGTGCAGGCACAGATCAGTCTACGTGTGGGCCAAACTGGGCAGTGTGATTGGAAAGCAGGCAGATAACAATCCTACCTGAAGCCAAGGATGTGTTTGGAAGACTGAGTTCCAGGTTGAGTAGTGGTACAATAAGCCCATGTATTTAGAGAGACATGCAAAGATGGCAAACCCACAGTTTTTCATTGAATACATTATTTTTAGCTTTCAGTTTTGTACAGAGATGCTGAAAATTTGATCTGAATTAAGCAACACAGTTTTGCCCATCTGAGTCTACAACCAAACTAAAACAATTGCCCTAAATCGACTTTATGATTATCCCAGTTATTTTGCATTTTGCAGCCTGTTGCTCTGGGGACAACAGCAACTGGAACCAGTGGGACAGGGAGGTGGGACTTACCATGCCACCACAGTTTTGTTGGAATGGGTAAAGAACAGTGATGTAGCAAGGACTTAGGAAAAGGCACAGCAGTACCAGACATCCCTGGGAGACAGCCAGTACCCAGGGACAAAGACTAGCAAACCCTGTGGCTGGATGAGTGCCAGGCATCTTTTCCAAGAGACTTCAATTATGAGCATTTAGGGGGAAATATTTTTGGTTTTTAGTAAAGCATAGTATGTTTTGCTTAAAATGTTTTGTGTATGGTATCATTTTTAAGAGCAAGTAACTATAAATTCTTTCTAGAAGATTGAACAATTACATGCAAATACGCACAAGCTGCCACCCACATGAAAAGGGCTTTCAGCTTCTGGAGTTTCCTTTCGTTCAAAATCCAGAATTGCTATGTAAATCTTCATTTGACTTCAAAAGCATAAGATTTTTACTGGCTACAGGCGAAATATAAAGGGAGATGAAAAACACCTGATACAAAGGACAGCCGATCTTGCAAGATGGAAAATACTCCGGACACAAAAGTATTCTCTTTCAATACACCTATAATGCTCTATGCATTCAGGTGGATAAGACTCACATTAGCATGAACACTGCTAGCCCTTTTACGTGGGTATGGAGAGGCTGACCCTTTAATACAGAAGCCATGATTTATTCACTTTTATTGTACCAGGATGACTCTCAATGTTCAAATATGCTTTTTTCCACATATGAGAAATTATATTGTATCAAGGCCAATGCTGAACTGCAAACTGATTTCCCTTCTCTGCCCGAACCAGTTTGTGTTATTTGTAAATCTAACAATAACAAAGATTCAAAGGTCTATTACTCAGCGTCTCTTGATTTCCCTGTTTTATTTTGTGCCCCTTATCGATACTCTTCAGAGCTCAGAGCTGAAGCAACATAATGGGAGCCTGGAGACATTGTCTGCATCTCAACTAGGGTCTTGGCACTTGGTAACAACACCAGGTTGTCTTTTTTTTTCTTTTCAGAGCAAAACAGCTGGTGAGTATTTGAGTGTGCACTGGTGGCAGAGAACTTGTAGTAGAACTGGCCGTGATTCCTGCTGCAGAAGCAGTTACAAGACACTAGCACCGAGCAGAGAGGCATGACAGACAAATGAGAAAAATGCAAAACATGCTGCTTTTCTGTTGGTCAGAAGTTACGGATTTTTCAAAAGGCTCAGGGTCTTTTCAGATGCTTTCTTCCACATTATGTACATGTCTTGTATGACTGAACAAAGTCTTCCCCTTAACCTGCAGGCTTCTTTCATTTAAGTTTTCTGAAACACCTTGCTAAAATAGTGATAGAAGTAAGAAATTATTTAATGATGAATTCACTGACATGTCAATAATGTTTATCTGATTACTTTGGATGGTGAATAGGGACTATAAGAGCTTGAGGGAAAAGCCCTGTTTGTTTCTGATGCCTCAAGAGGCATCGTTTCTGAAAGAAGAAGTCTCTGTAGAAGAGATTTCTTTACTGGGCTTGGCAGATACCTATTCGTAAATGTGAACATCAAATGCACATTAATACATTATTCACTCAGTCATTCAGATGAACTGACACATTTATTTAATCCTAAAAGACATTATAGTCCAGATCGACAGTACCAATATTAATGGGAGACTGACAAAATTGAAGATTTGCTTTTCTTACTGTACTTTATACTCTCCTCTAAAGTATTAACTCTTGGCTTCGTTATTAATGAATCTTATTTATTATTACATACGAATATTTATTATTATTATTTACTATTGCTTATGAATTACATAACAAGTGGTCTATGCTGCAGCAAGTAGATATATGAGATAAATGCAAATTCTGACTTTAAAAAGGTAAAATATAGGCAGAACTCTCAAGCCTGTAACTTCGATTATGAAGTCCGTGCACATGTATGCCTACACCCAAACCCTAAATATTTAAGTTTCTAAACATGCCACCATTAAGTTTTACAAATAGCGTGGGAAGCCCAGCTTGAAAGAATTCAATTCCAGTCTTTATGATAAAAAGAACAATAATTTAAAAGGACTCTAGAATTTAAAAAAAAATTAATTTGAATTATACCCAATGATGATTTTCACTGTTTGCTTTTAATAGGCTTTTTTTTGTTGTTTTGTTTTACTTACACATTTTGTCCATAACTACAGTGAGATAATCTGTAAAAGCTCAGCAAAAGAGTGCAGCAGCTCCAGATGAATGCTGATGGTACTGACTGTCCAGTCAAGCCTCAACAGCTCCCCAGCACTGATCATTCCAATGCAATTCTGGGATGCATAAATTTCTTTGTAACAGACAACATATTCCAAAGCATGTGCAAAACTACCTGCCCACACATTCATCAAAGTGCATGGAGAACTTTCATATATCTCCTTTACTTTTCCTCAGCTCTTTTTTTCTTGGCTGGTAAGAGTCACATAGGATTTTTTCTTTTCCCTTTTAACATTTCAGTATTTGATATCACACCAAGGCAGGGTGCTGCCTACATATTGGGTTAGTTTATGCAATACCCTATAAAGTACAAAAACGCTGTGACAGAAAAGAAAAAAAGAGTTTTCTAATGTCTGACCTGAAGAAGAAAATGTGAGTAGCAAATACCCAACTACAATTTTTATTAGGCAATTAGCTGATTGCTTTTGTGAAGTAGTGACAAAATTGAGATACCTGCAGTGAGTTGGTGAGCATAGGGGTTTGGATCCCCACCCATCTCAAGTGCAATAGATTCATATGCCTCAGCTTTGATATTTCCCATAGTTCAGCTTAAAAAAAACCCCGCACAGGATAAACAACTGTTCTGTCTCAATCATTTATTCCTCAAACACCATTGTCAAGGGGTAGCAAAGCATTGCTGAGGAAAGGTCTATGTAAGAATATTACCAGATGGATTAGGGACTTTAGGATAATTAAGTAATGACCAATTAAAATACAATCTGTAAATCTAGCAACAGGAAAAATAAATTGTTAAGATAGATGTTAATTAGTTTTGCATTTGAAATTGTTCAGTCCTATTAAAAAACTAGTATATTTTAATCTCAAATCTCTCAAATAAAGAGTTTATTCTTTATCTTTTCATCTCTGTTAAAAGCTGTATGTCAATTGACATGCATTCAGATATACATTCACATAACTACTTACTAAATAACACTGCAAAAAAAAAAAAGGGACTTTATTTCTGCACAAAAACCTATAGGAATTTGTGCTTTTCAAAAAGGTAAATCTGCAACAGAGAGATACCACTAATATAGAATAAAATGATATACAAACTATCCTCAGCAAACATCACTGGCAAAGGTTCATTAGTATGTATTTTCACATAATTCAATTAGCCAAAATACATACAAATGCTGGCAGTGCTGTTCCCTGCTCAGGGAGCATCAGTGAAGCTTTAAACAGATCTGAAACAAAATTGCATAAATGGCATGTAAAGCCCTGTGCATACAAAGATACCTTCAGGGTTCTAATAAATTCATGAAACTTTTTAAAGTATGATTTCCTAGCAGGCAATCACTTTTAATTAACAGGATCACCTACAGCAACACATGTCCTTCAAAAACTTACATTATTTTTTCTTTTTGAATTTCAAAGTTTCTGTAGTAAAAGTTGAATAGCTGAGTAGCTTAACCTCAAAAGGATTGCAGGCTTTTATGACAGTTATAAACCACTGTGGTGCCTTCTTTATAAGAAGAAAAGATTCTTAACACAACAGAGAAAGAAGGAAATCTCTTTTTAGTCATAGCTAGAAGCAAGCATTTCCTCCAAAGGTCAGAAAACTTTTCCTCAGTTAAAGAATATTTTTAAGGACATTGCAGGCTACTTGTACAAGTAATCTCTAGTAATTTGCTGCATGAATTAAATGTATAATTTCCAATATTCATTATTTTATATATTTTGGCATTTTCTTTTATTTCTCTGAGCTCTCAGTGTAGAGTTTTGGTAAACACGAGGTTGAACTGGTGAAACTGGCCTCTATAATGAGCTTTACACTACAGAATTTAGGAAGAAGGACAATGTTGTGCCTGGTCTGGTCCAGAAGGTTTTACAGACTGTAATGGCTTGGATACTATGTATTCTTTAACAGTGACCCATGATAAATACATTTTCTTTCCTTGATTTTGCAGCTTTCTTCCAGGTGACCATCCATTTAGAACACAGGGAAAGTAGCAGAGATTGAATTTATGCGTCTTGGTGGAACAGTCAGCCTCATGCCAGTGATATGTATGATGTCTTGTGTGAGAACATCGGCACGTTTTTCTCAGATGCATTTTCTGGCTTGTAGAAGAAAAGATGTGGTAAAACTGGGAGTGGAGAGGGGAACAAGCCCACTTGGAGCATTTGAAAGTCTTACTCAAGAATTAGTTCTAAGGCACAGATGGGCTTCTAAGAGGACCAAAAGAGTAAAAAGCCTGTTTATGGATCAAACAGCCTTTCTGGCTAAAAGGAGCAAGGCACTTACAGTGCACTTGTATTTGAAATGAATGTGTAAGGACAAATGGCCGTGCTGTAAATGATTGTGCCGTGCACACACCAAGGTGCTCATGACCGTAAGCATCATTCAGGTGAATATGCACCCTATGCTTACACACAGGGGTATCTCTGCCATGGTGTGAGCTCCCTTTTATGGTACACCAGCCAAGGGCAGGTTCAGCGCATCCTCCTTGATGTGCTCACTTGACATGCTGCCTTCCACAATCTGCAATGGAGTGTTTCAGCTCTTTATTGCTCCTTTTCAAATTCTCTCTCTTCGAGCAGCCCCTCTCATTGCTGATTATTCCTAAGGCTGCCTTCCCACTAGTGGCTGTCCCATTTCTTGTCTGGGGCTAGGCTCATCCAGCTTTCAAGCAGAAGCTTACAGGAGATGCCATGCCCCTGGGACTTTGGGCAAGTCCCCTCTCTGTGTGTTTGCTTTCTACTTGTTGTCATCCCTTCTGTACATTAAACTGCCTTTGGAGCAGTGGTTCATTCTTCTTCTGTGTTTGTACAGCACCCTATAAAGGGTGCTTTTGTCTTGGTGAAGGCCTCTAGTTTTTACAGAAGACCAAATACAAGAGATTTACTGTGAAGAATAAAGTAACATTTCTCTGTATGGGGAATGTTAATGCTTTCTTGTTTGGAAATGAACTCTGCAGTCATTACACACAAACAGTTAACTCTAGTGATAATATTTCTAATCAATTCCATTTTGCTTTATTTTTGTTGAAATTAATGAGGCCTTGTGTACATGTATGCTGTCTGTCTTTCTGTACCACACAAATTGTAGTCCATGTCTGGTATACAACATGTGTATGTAGTTGTGTATGTAGTGTTGACATGGTTTACCGTATATTTTACTGTAGCCAGCAGCTGGATGATAAAGGACAACCACTGGACAATTAAAAAGCATTCAGAAGGACACAACCACAGCAAAATCATCATGATATGCCAAAATAAATTAGCATCATGCAAAGTTAGGCAATGTTTAATTCATAGATTGTGCCTATATTTAGCCATCTTATTATTTGCAATATAATCCACTCATTTATTGAAGGTTAATGCCAAGTTTTTCTTTAGTATATGTGTCACAGAGCAGTGTAGCCCTTTTGATTTCCATCCACTAGTTCGACTGAACTTGCTATAAAATACATATGCTTGTTGGTGAGTGCGCACATTCGAACCTGCCTGTTGTAATCAAAGATGACAAAGCCAGGGAGAATTCCCTAACCATTGTTGAGACACCTTCTGTCATCCCATTTTTCCTGGGAGAGACCACAGGCACAGAAGAAATACTAATACTGGTTTATGAAAGAACAGCTTCACTGCCTTCATAAAGAGAATGTTGTTGATTTTGCAAAGGTACACATAAACGAAAATGACCGAAGAGAAGTCAAATTGCCATTCACTTTGGGGGCACTCCATGAGATGGTGGAGGAAAACCTCACAGGGCACCACAGGAAGAAATCCTTTGAAAATTATATGAAATGTGGGAAGAGGATAGGGGAACAGAATGAAAAGAATCAAAACAACAGTTTGAGTGAAGACATTAAAAGGTAAATGTCCTGAGACCGTATCTAGGAAATCATGTTTTTTCTGGTGCTGACGTGATCAAAAATAGAGCTGGCCTAATTGAATGGAGAATATGAATAGCTTAACCAGGTTGAACAGAGTAAATTAAACTGTTCTTCTGCAGAGAAGCTGGACTGGATTATGTAGAAATTTAATATATTTTTGACAGGGTTTTGAAGGACTGTGATTTGGAATTAGTGACAAGATTTTGAAGGAGAAGTACTTTCATATAGATCACTATCTGGGGATATGCCTGGTGCCAATCATTTTGATAGCTAAGCACAAGAGAGCTTGATTTTGAAAGGTGCTGAGTACACACACACAGATCTTGTTCACTTCATAGGGAATTATTTTTTTCATGGTCCTTGACACTTGAGAATCAGGCCCTTAGTTTCTGACCATTAAGGACAGACTACAACATTACTGCAAATGCGGAAGGACAAATCATGAATTCTTGCATATGGAGAAAAACATAAAATATTTTTGGAAAAAGGGTATTTTATACTGAAGATAAAGCTCAATATTGTAGAACTGTCTTGTTAGTTGCACAGCTTAACAATGCAGAAGAGGAAAGGTACATCTGCAAAGCTGGCAAGGCAGTGTTGGTCTGACCAAAAACCTGTATTTCTACACAGTCTGCCAGCATTAGGGAAGGTCTCAGAAGGAAAGGCTTCACTGGCATGTCAGACTTTTGACTCAGAGGAAGTCTGCACCCACTTCTTTTGTATGCTTGATTTCCATCTCTCCCTCCTCTCTGTTGGCCATGTCTTCTATCCTGTCTGATCTTACTGGGGCCAGTTAGATTCCCAGTGCCTAGGTTGTATTTTGTGACCTTTCCTCAAGATATCAGAGAGCATTGTGTGGTAGGTGAGATTACTGACAGAGTTAATGAACCTTGCAGATAGTGGTCATGGCAGCAAAGGGGATCTCCTGCACAGAGTGACTCTTCTCCACGGTCACTCCATTTCTCTGATGATAATCTTCTGCAAGACAAAGTTTCTGCAATGGACAGAAGGATGCAGAGCTAAGTGAGAGAGAGGACAGCTTTGGAAGAAGAGTATCTATTTCCAGGTCAGGCTAGAAAATCAAATGTGGATTTTGGTACATAAAAGTTCCTTCTGGTCTGGAGGAAAAGTGTCAGAAAGGTAAGGAAAGGCTGGGAACAGTCTCTCTGAGTTGGACTTAACTATTCTGGTCAACTGGGCAATTTTAGAGAAAAAAGTAACTGGCATATCCAGAACAGACAAAGCAGTTATTTGGTTTCCTTGGACAGAAAGAAAAGTGGGAGTGCTGGGAGATAGGCAGTTGCTGGAACTGAGCCAGTGAGGACTGGGTATAACTTAACATCAGTCAACAGCTACCCAGTGAACGTGTGACTGGGAGTATCCCCTGGAGCTACAAGTGCTTCACCTCTGCTTCTCAAAAGTACATGCTCATACATACATGTCAACAGCACTTATTTGTTCACTCTTAGGCTTGCAATCAGTATGAGTTGAACTCTTCCATGAGGTTTCGATAACTGGAGACACCCATGCCTGTAAGCTGTTGCAAGGTGAGTGGAGTTAAGTTCTTTTTTCCAGTCAGTCTGAGAAGGCTTGAGGTGTTGAAGCTCTGGTTGGCTTCTCCACTGTTAGGAGGGAAAAGAATGAGAAGAGTTTCATGGAAGCTATCACTCTCAGATCATATTCAGTTCTTATTTTCTTTTGGAGTAAAGAAAGCAACACCAACAAAGTCCTTCCTCCACAAACTGCCTGTGGCTGCCACAGAGATTATCAGCTATAGGTGCCATATTGTTGGGTGACAAAAGCTGGTTGCACAGATTGCAGGAGAAAGGTCAAACTCCACATGTACTTGTATTCCTATTCAAACAACTACATAAATGTGCAAAATGGGTAAAATACAAAAAATAAATGAGCTGAAACTTGCTTGCAGCTGTTTAAACTTGAAAACCATTGTGGCAACACTGTGAAGTACAGACCAGAGACTTTTTTTTCCCCTGAAAGACCAAGTGAAGGTATCCAGTCAAGGGTAACAAATACTGGGGATCTGCCTGGAAATACTGAGAGATATCTGTGATCTCTTCTAGTGGATACTTGGAGAAGGCAGGAGTAGAGCTATATTCCACTCAGCTCTGCTATGTAACATTGTTAATTCACTTTGCCTCTGTGCTTCTCTTTCCAGTGCCACTTTATGCATATCTTTTTTATTTTTATTGCTAGTCTTTTGAATGAGAGACCATTTATTACCTTGAGTTGGTACAGTAGCTAGAAGAACTGGGACACAACCCCTCTTGCAGCTTCCTGTGTTGCTAGAAACTTTCATGTCAACAAATTTCTGAAGGCTGGAGAAAATCCAGCTTTTCTGGCTGAGAGTGGAACTACTGTTAAACCTCAGACCGGCAAAACAAGTTTTGGGTACTTTTTTGCCCATATTTTTAAATAAACATAAATTTAGATAAAAATATGCTTTCTTTACTCCTGCTGATTTTTGTGAGGCTGGAACACAGTGGGTCATGTTTTTGCCACTTACATGGGTGCAATCCACATCCATTTCATCTCTACTGATTTTACTTGTTATGACTTTATTTCTGTAGGTTACAAAGCATTTATCCTTGAGCTTGGTACTTAGATATAGGCAAAGCTGCAATTCCCTTTCCCTTGGGAATTACCTGATAAGAAATAGGTCAGTGGCCATCTACCATGAGACAGAGCCTGACCCAGTGTGTTTAAATTGAATAGGTGAGGCAAGTAATTCTGAGCCACATCATGGAACACATTGATTGCTTTCTGTGGACTAATTACTTGATCTGTTGTCATGGGTTATGTTGTTTTGAAGTAGATGCTGAGTTTTGGTTGGCTCCAGGTAGAGAGCCTGAAAAAAAGTGTCTCTTTAAGAAAAAAATAATTTTCTTAGGCTTAATTTTTATCTTACTTGAAGGTGGATTGCATGTTACCTACCTCAGAGCAGGGATACAGTAATTAGGAAAATAGATTTCAGTCAGACAGTTGATGCAGGTGGAAGAAAGGAATAGCATAACGAAGGTGGGAACGAAGTTCTCCTTTACAGATTCCAACACAAAGGAAAAAAAAGATACCAATAGCTTTAGGGCAGGATAAATTTCTAATCAGGATTTAAATCCTGAATGAGTGTTAATGAATTATTACTCCTTTCCTATACTAATTAATAGAGAGTTTCACAACACCCTCTAGAGAGCCTAGCTAGAACACTGATGTGCTGAACACGGTTTGTATGGTTTTCTGCTATCTAGATTATCTCACTATTTGTAGGGACAACAGCTTTTTGATACTTGGACATCAAAGTGCTTGGAAACAGCTGCAATTAGTTGTTACCTTGGCAGACCAGCTGGTTCTGAGGAGAATGGTGCTCAGTCTTAACTTACTGTCATCTTATTTTTCTGGTTCATCTGGAAGTTACTTTAATGTTTAACTTACTTGATTTAATGCTCACAAAATACAGAAATGGAAAAAATCTGGTAGAAGAGAACTAAGGAATTAAGGACAGGAACAATTCAGGATTGTTTTTAAGTAACAGGAGGCTGCCTCTTGTCTAAAGATGCCTCACTGCAGCAAGAAAAAATACTATGAATAGTATTTTAATTTTTACTTGTTTTTACATGGCTGAGAGCCTGGATATTTAACTTGATGTAGGGAAAAAAGTCTGTGACATGCGTGCAAGTATCAGCCACAATGTAGCCGAGCAGCAGTAAAGCTAGTGCATGAATTAAAGTAAAGAACATGTAAAAGGAAATAAAAGGACCTGCCTAGAGATCAAATGCGGCATTTCTACAGAACCTTATTCAAAATGGATACAAATGCATCAGTTCCTCAGAATTATAGGTGAATCAAAGGAAAATTACATCCAGAAAGATAAAGCAATCAACCAGCAGCCTTACCATGTGAGAGGCAGAGATGCAACTTTGAAGCTTCCCGTATGGCTTGCCAAAGAGCCAGATGTTGCAGGTGGAACAATGTCCTTTCTGGCTTAGCATCTGGTTCCTGTCGTTCTGATCCATAGAAAAAGGAGATGCGGAAGGATGTGGTAAAAATTGTTTTATAACTTCATTTAAGGAAAGAGTGTTTGCTATTGCTTTTGTAATAAAATAATATTTGAAATGAGCATTTTTCTTCAGAAGTGGAGGCTATTACAGAAAAATTAATATGGGATCTTCACCTTTCAATGCAGTGTGCTTAATTCCCTTGGATCTTGAACAACTAATTTCTTGGCCAGTAAGAGGCTATGTAGCCCCAAAGGGTAACATAACCCAGAGAAATCATCCTGTTTCACATTTGAGGAGAAGTGTTAACTATTTGTCAGAGCAAGGATTTGGGATTTATAGACCCTGGGTTCCATCCTTGACCCTGTCACTCTCACAGGCATTTTGCAGCCTGCATGTACTCTAGGTTATCCTCATCTCTTTAAAGATATAATGGTCATCAGCTTTCCTAGACATGTGGATAAAATAATACCAATCTATAAAAGACCATGAGGGTTTTTTTTTAGGTGTGAAACAAGTTCAGATTTTGGCCTTCCACAATCTTGGTAATTCCTGCTTAGTCTTTATTGGTATTTCAGTTTTCCTTGAACAAGATGTGCCACCCAGATATATCAAAATAGAAAGCCAACCACATCAGTTGTTCTTCCTTCCTTCCTCTCTCATCCTCTCTCTTCCTCTCTGTACATAGTCTATCTCCAACAGGAAGAAAGATGCAGTTGCTATTGTACTAGGGTACTATAAAACGTATTTGAAGAATTGATTATGATGATTGTCCTTCAATTTACTTCCTTTATGATGAAGCCTCATTGGTATTAATTAAGGCACTTTGGTTGTGTGTTAATTTATATCAATTGGTTAATCTGTGTTTTTCTCTTACTTGAATACATTCCACCACCAACGCTGAGTTTGCCGCATGTGAGAACAGTAATACTGCTGCTGTTTCAAAAAAAAAGGCCTGTAGATTTAGGATGTAATTTAAACAAGAGGACATTGCTAAGCAGATCACAAGGCAAATGACAGGAAATATGAATTCAAATGAGTTGATCAGTCTGTCAGAATCCCATTTGATGTCATTGCTGGATCCTTGTGATCGTTTACCATGAAGGACAGAAGGCACGTTTCTTGGTGTTGTTGTTTTTTTTTTTTTCATGATGCACCATACATCAGGCCAACAGCAAAGTCTCAGTTTGAGGTCAGTTTTACTATTTTAAATCCAAAAATGTTTTGTATTACTCCAGAAGTTGTAAAAAATAATATTGCTCCAAACGTCCCCTATGAGTACTGGAAAGGGGCTCATGAAACTCCATATATGCAGCCCTGTAGGCAGTGTCACATAAGATATGATATGACATGGTAACATAACAGACACTGACAGGTTATTCAACTGCTTCCAGCAAGAAGACAAGGATCTTAGTACCGCTGGCACATCATTATAGAAATTACCAGTGAGCTATTGTCTACTGCAGGTTTCAGAAGGTGCCTTTGGGGAGGGGAGTGGGGTTTCTGAGAGTCAGTTTGTGAGAGCAGATCCACTGTAACTGGGCCACCAAACAGAGATTAGCCATCAATTAATGTGTAACAGTGAGAAAGCTGATGGCTGGAAGAATCCACAGTGATGCTTGTGCAAAACCTTGAAAGGATTTCCTCTTATTATTTTCACATCATGATCACCAAAATCAGACTGATGTTCTACAAGAGGACTGCTTAATGTTTGTTATAATTTCTAAAAGCAATTATTACAGTTTACATCTGACCTTCTGGCCTTCACAGTTAAAAACAGGTGATGTCCAAGGCTTCTGGCAGAGTCTGGGTGCTTTGATTATGTTAATGCAATCAACTTCCTTGCTTTCTCCTGTGTCTCAAAGGCCAGAGATTTCTGCTTCCTTTTTTCCACCAAATAAAATTGTTTGTGACTCTATCCCTCTGTGTTTGTACCCTGTGGTTATAAAAAAATTTTCCTAGACTTGGCCTCAGGTCATGAGATGAAACTGCCCAAAAATTTCACATCCAAATATTTCCTCCCAGTTGGAGCAAGTATTTGTCTCTAATGTGAAAACTTAAGTCAGAAACAAGGTACACATTCCTCCATTTCAAAATCATACAGTACTGTATTTGACATCAGTATTACTCATGAAATTTCAGCAGCTGAGAAATTATCTATACATACCATTTATAAAAATGTTTGCTCCAATTGACAATCTCATTATAGATGAGTTCTAGTGTGTTTGTGTGTGTGTGTGGTTTTGTTGTTTTTTTTTTTTTTTCCTGAAAGCAGTTTGTTGATATCATCTTGCCTGATTTTTCAACGTGGCATGTAAAGATTAAAATTTGGTACAGAATTCTTTCTGGGTCATATGCTAGTCTGGTTTAGTAAAGCTTATTATTTATCAAGAAACTTCCGCAAGTGCTAAGATAGAGAAGTGGTGGGAAACTGCAGCTACGTAGTAATATTTTATAGAAAAAAGAAAAGAGCAGTTATGCTTTTCTGTTGAGGAATTCATTCTATTTTAGTGTTAAGAGAGCTGCATATTTTGCTGCCTTCTGGCTCTGCATACTTTCCTTTTCCCACCTGGCAGACACTCACTCACTTTGTGCTTCTTTAACCCCTTTCCATCCTGCAACCTGCCTCATGTCTCCCACTGTGCCAGAGCTTCTGTATGCACCCCATTCCTCAGCTTCCCAAGTCTGCAGCTCTCCCTTCTCATTATACCAGGAGCTAGTAAAAATTTACTGCTATAGCAGTAAATAAAACAGGGCTGGGCACAGATGCGACTGCTCCACACCTACTAGTGTCATTGTTCAACTGTCAACAGGCTTCTTGGTGTGCTTTTAGCTGACAGCCACTTGCACTGCCCCGACAGTGCCATGGTTCCTTGGCATTAGCCAGGGACTATTCCCAGGAGGCAATTTGAACGCAGCCACTCTGTTCTGGGGGAAAGTAAATTGGTGTATGTGGGCACCGGCCATTTCGTTCCACTTGACCTCTGAACAGAGAAACACCCAGGACCTGTTTTGTTTGGTCACACGGATACAGCATGTGTGACCATTCGTCCTCCCTCCATTCCCAGAACTGCTATGCTATTTTGAAGGCCTCATGTGCCTCTCCACTATGCTATTTAGTGCTATATTTTCACAAATATCTGTTTTAGGCTGCATTATTAATACTTCTGAGTGCTCAAAAATCATAAGATGCTGCAGCACAGAGAATCATGTCATTGGCTTAAATATTGGAAGATTAAAAATAATACCTTTTAGACTCCTTTTATTACCTCTGAGGGATTTTTTGGCAGGAGAGGAAAGGTTTTAGGACATATTCTGGTCATGCTTCCAAGCTTTCCTCTGCATCATTGATGAAAATTACCTTTTTATTATTAAATGAGAGTAGAGATTCTCAGCAAATCATATGATCCCAGGAGTAGGGGCTTTAACACTGATACAGTTGGCAGCAATAATTCAGAATAGAGGGATATCATTAGTGTTATCTCTGATCTTCCAGTTGTCAGAGGTAGGTGGAGGGAGTCTTGGCCCTGAAGTTAACTTTGCCCAGAACTCCCAGGAATGTACCACCATAAACACAAGTTTAGGCTGTGTTTGCATGGCACGGTCCAACGCCATGTAGAGAAACCGCATTTTGTCAATTAGAGCGAGTTTGAGTATCTTCATATGGCACTATATTTGTTCACTGTAGATATACTCATTACCTTCTTTCAGCCTCTGCCAGAGTTTTCGTTGTGCGTGATAATGAAGGGGTCCCTTTGTTCCATGTTTGCTGCTGCTGCAGAGGGTAATGGACCGTGTTCAGGCAAGTCTGCTGCACTGACCTCCAGTGCAACTCCCAACATACTTAAAAAATTAATGGCCAAATCCATTTAAACATCAAAGCATTGATTTGGGACCTTAAACTTCATGCTCCTGTTTGAAAACTTAAAACTTTCATGCAGGAGTTAAGAAACAATATGTGGTTGCATTTGTGCTCTTATTATTGGACACTGAAATATTTTTCCCATTTGTTTATCATCAGAGAGAATCCATATAACTGATTTCAAAGCTCAGAAGCAGTTTCTCATCCATCTGAATGGCCCAACTGTAAAACTTGATATTGAAAACAGAAAAGAGTTACTGGATGTTGATCTTATCAAATACACTCTAGAAAACAAAGAAAACTGTTCAGTTAGACCTATGAAATTTAACAGCTGTTATCTAGAAAACACCACACATAAACACATATACAGACACAAATAAAAGGAAATCAGCAGTAAGCAGAGAGTAACACCTTTCTCTCTTCAGATAAATGGTTCCATCTGAGCTTTAGCAGCTTACTGAACCATGAAGTTAGTGAAGCAGGGCACATAATTCATGTTTCAGGCCATTAGAATAAATTGAGTCTCCACAACTTTATAGAAACATCATCTCTTTAGCTCCATTTAAGCTATGTGCTCAGCCTCAGTGAATGCAAACAAGAACTCCAGCAAACAGCATTTTCTTAAAAGCAATAACTACTCTCACAATCTTAATTTTAATTGTGTTTTTTTAAATTTAATTATGGTTTCTTTTGGGTTTTGGGAGAACGTAAATGGCATGAAATGCAGAAAGGACAACTGCAAAAATCAAAGCAGCAAGTAATGAGAAACAGTGTCATTCTCTTACAGGGAGTGGGTTAAATCATCAGACTTGCAGAAAACGTGGACCTTGAACTCCCACCAGGAATTTCCACCTCTTTTTCAGAAGCAAAAGCATAGCTTTACCACAGGAGAGCTCAGGCTTTTATCTGCACTCTTAAAAAAATTTATAAACCTCCTAGCTCATTTTGGTAGATGAGAGGTCACCCCCATCAGTGAACTTGTTTAGATGCTGTGCTTCACCCTGACACCAGGATTATTTCTTACTCAGTCTACAGCACTGGTCACTTTTGTATATTTACAGACTGTAGCCACAGCCCTTCCTGTTGCACTATAAACAATAATTAGGCTTTCGTTTTGTCACACTTTTCACAAGGGCTTCTAAATCATGTGCCAGGATTTTCCTTAAGGCTATCCTTGGTGAGATATTTGGTGAAGAAGAGTAATATCAAGATTGGTCTGGGTTTTTTTTTAAATATTCTCATGGCTGTGCAGCATACAGGTGGCACTGATGAGTGTGCAGAGCCCTCATGGTGTTTGTAGGACTGTGTTACAGGGGATAGCCAACATCAACACAGCATAGGCTAGTGGCAAGAGCAGCAGAGTAAGACTTTTTAAGGTTTTCATTTTGTTTTCTCAAGGATTTGCTGATGTAGGCAAGAATACTTGTCCCCTGGGTGTCGGTTTGCCTGTGTGCAGAAGACTTGTCTTGTGGGGTGTCTCAAAAATTAAACCTGTTTAAAGACACTTGCAGGAGAAGTGTGAGTATTCATGACACTGCGTTAACTGGCTGTGTTCTATAGAAGTGGCATCACCCACTAAGATTAGATCATGCAAAGTTACCTTGGAATTACCAAACAGCAGGAGATATTTACCACACAATTTCATTAAGAACTGCGAGTGTGATTCTGACATGTGGGATGATGTAGTGAAAGCTTGCATGGTCCTCCATGGCATGAGAAATAAACGCCTTAGCCTAAAATTGTGACTTCAGATTAAAGTGTCACATGCAGTTATTTGGTTTCAAAAGTTACTCAGAATGAAAACACATTTATTAGAGTAAGTGCAATCTATATCTGATAAATGGGAACACATCTGGTCCATATCCCTGATACAAACCCCTCAGTATTAATTATATTGATGGTTAAAGCTGAGGAGTGAGTCGAACATTATTTATAGCAATCTTTGCTAAGTAAATAATTTTAAAAATGGCTTTCTAAATGTAACATTTCCCTTTTAAGAAGCCCTACAGAATTAAAGAGGCTTTACAATGGAACATGAAACATATTGCAGAGGGAGAGACAGAAGCTTGCTTGATTAATGCGCACGATTATCAGCGATGCAAATCACTTTCACTTATTAAGTCTTGTTTAATATCCTAATGAAGGCTTCCTGAGCAGATTTGATAATTCCAGAGAAAGTGACTGTGAACTAATGCCCTTTCAACATGTTGAGAATGAGCAGTGCTATAAAGAAAACCTCATTTACTATAATTCCCACCAAATGTGGTATCCTTTTCTAGACTCCTACCTCACAGCAGGAGACAATTAACCTTTTCAGTGCCAGAAGTGATTCCAACATGTTCCAGCTGTGAAGGCCAGCAGGTCAGGCATGAATGAAGTTTACCTTCCGCTTTTGGTCTGAAAAACCACAATTATGCAAACATGTCAAGAAAGCCTTGAGCAGCTCTGGGCTTTCACGTGGGTTCAGTCAGCACGTGCAAATGTACTTCTTACCTTAGAGAGGGGACTGCATCAATTCAACAAATCAGTGTGCCTCTTGCAGGGAATGCTGTGGAATGCTCAAAATAATTTAAGACTTTAAGGCATCTTTTTGAAGGCACTGCAACAACCCAAAAGATTCCCTTGCTGAATGTCCAGGTAATTAAACTATTGTTGCTCTTAAGCCTGTAACAGTCAAATTGTTGGAACTGTGATGGTCTAATGATAGAAGAGAGTCAAGGTGTGTTGTGGAAGGCAATGCCTTTTTTCCATAGACACAGCCTTACTTCTAAATTTGGAAGTGGTGGGAAGCGATGGAAAATGGAACATTTTCCCTTTTCCTGCCTTTACCCTGTCCACACAACATATGATGTAACATTACAGGACTGTTCCAGAGTTGGGATGGCCATACCTGTGCACAAAGGAACAAGCCATTAATGCAATGGGTGGGAAAACCCTTTCTTTACCTGTTGTGGGAGAGCCCCCATGTTCAATTCCAGAGCTATAAGCTTTGCCTTAAACTATGGTCTTTCCCAGATAGAGCTGCAATTCAGTCCTTTGCAGTTTCAGAGATTTACAGATTCACCCTTTAATTTAAAAGAACAAAACCAATGTCAAAGATATAAAGAAAGAGCTTTGATGAAAAAAAAAGCGATTTCAACTTGTGCTTATCTGGAGATTTTCTAGGAAAAACAAGACTCATGGTTAGATTTGTTTTAAAAACAACCAGTCCCTTGGGAAGGAAGCACCTGAGAGGGAGAAATTGAAAGGCAGCAAACCCTTAAGAATTTTGTGAACATTTTTATTAGATTGGTATTAGGGCAAGAAATATAGATTGGACTGTGCATTTGTAGACATTGTTGGGAAACAAATTTTCTAATCCACATGCTCATATAAGACAGGCTTTTAATATAGATTTATAATAAATGCAATTTGGTGGTACATATCTCCCACATGACTGAGAGCTGTCAAATAAAATCAGACAGTCGGACTGGATTTGTATCTTTATTTCTGTGTATAATGAATTGAGAACAGCATTTCAGATAACTATAGATGACATGATGGATCTCAAAGGTATAATCACATTTCAGCTGCAAATATAGTAACAGAAGTAAAAATAAGGATACTTTAAGAGCTTGCTTTGTTAAAAATAAAAGGAATCCAGGTTGTATCAGTGTAAAATTGAGCGGGTTTTTGCATATCTTCTAAAATACGTAAAAGCAAATTAATTATTATTATTATCCATCAATAAACCTTTCACAAGGAAAGCCTTTCAGTATGCAGGTGTGTCATATGTTTAATTTAAACATAGAAAGTAGTTGAGACTGAAAAGCCCACGTGTGCTACAAGAGTGAAGAAAATGTATATATGTTGTTGACTTGCAGATATCAGCTGGGGTAGATTGTTGAGTCAAAAAAATATTATGCATATGTTTGTTTGCTGTATGTGCTGGTGACATTGGAATCCTGTGTTCACTTGAGAGAACTGTGGTTTGGAATTCCTCAAGGCTTCAGACAGAACAAATGACACTTAAAAAAATTATCTAATGTTAGGTCAAAGGAGAGGTGTTGCTCCAAGTCCTCTTGAAAATAAAATATTTAAGTAGAACAAAAAGTACTAGATACTTCATCAGATTTGCTTCAAAGAGTGAGAAACAGATGCTTTTTCCCTTTTTCTTTAATAGGTCAGTATTTCAAAATAAAGAGATGTCAGCATTTTTTTTTTTTAATGAGAAATTAGAAAAGATGATATCCAGGCCATTTTTAGCCCTTGAAAAATTTTACTAGAAAAAGTACGTATTACTAGAAAAGCAAAAATGTTATTTTCACATACTGCCTCTTGAAAACTTTCCAACAGAGCTGTTGCATGTGCAACATTCTCTCATTCACTCATTCTCCAGAGAGAGAATGAGAATAGCCAGAGAGATATGAAAAACATAGAGATTAAAAAGGTGTAATTGGAACAGTAGCGGGGAAATGAGGCTGAGGAATGGAAGACTACATTTGGGGTCATATCACACCTACTAGTGTTATTCAGTTCCTATTTAATAGTAGTAAGGACATGTATTGCTAATTCTCATTAGCAGTTGGCCCTGAGGCTGTCACTGTCCCTCTCTGTTATCGACATTTTCTTGTCTTTGTAACCTCTATGTTATTGTAGTATAAGTGGTTTGAGTTCAAGGTGGGCTGCAGGTTTTTGATACATACAGATATACCCAAAACCATCTTTCCTCCTTGACTTGGGACCACCTGGCTCCTGGATCCAGCCTCTTTGGAGCTCCGGGGAGTTAAGGTCCCTAAAACTAATAGCATGTTATTTTAGCATCTTGCCTCTTTAACAAGTGGTGTGGCCACATCTGAGCCGGTTGTAGTGTGAGCTGACAACTCTTTCAGTTTTTGTGAAGATGTTGATAGACTGTGCAGCAATTATCTGGAGGGTATGGCCAGGTCTGCTTTAGGGAACTGCTCTGTAGGTGGTGTGCTTCATCAAACTAACTAAGTTTGCAACAGTTTTGTTCCAAGTGGGGACAGTCAATATGAAGTGTGTTACCTTTTAGTGGTTGTTCTGTAAATTAACCATACATCTTGAAAGGAATAGAGGCATAAGGGAACACTTCCTACCCACTGAATCATTTCTCCAAGATCACCATTTAGTAATGTTCATACACCAACACCTCATTTTTTGGAGGCAGTCCTGTCTAGATGGGTTTTCTCCCTCTTTTCCTTGTTCTTTGCCTTCTTACTAGAGGCACAAAAGTGCATTTCCCTCTAAGCTGATCTCCTTTGCATGGTGGGTATAATAAAAAAGGCTGTCTGGAAGAGTGCTCCTGAAAGAGGTATCTGTTTGTTAGCCCCAGGCATTTAGCATGTGTAAACATCACAGAAAACTATATCTTTAATGTGTAATGTACTGTAGTTAGTATTCCCTGCCAATAGTCATAAGTGAGCAAGTGAAACACAATGCTGAAAAATATCCTGATTTTATGTTCCAAAAAGCTACAAAATAATAAACTCCTCTCCCGCTGTTTCCAATTAGTTCTACTTGATCATTAAAGAATAACTTCCTTAGAAGTAGCAAATTGTAGCTATAACTATATTTAATAAACAGGTTGTTGAGTGACTTAAAAGTATTGATGGCCACCAGTCTACTTCCAAAGCGGTCCTGCTGCAGAAATTGGTGTCGTAACTGACATCCATCCCAATTACACAGGAAGAGAGGCCTTGAGCTAAGGGACAATTACCCTTTTAGCTAGAGAGGTGTTTACTGTCTGTCCAGATTAAGGCAGTTCTGGGATGTTGCAGAGAAATCACCAATAGTCCTGTACAGATTGGGTTAATTTAAAAAAAAAAAAAAAAAAAGAGTCTCCATGGATACTAATCCACCATCTCCTATCATACTATCCACACCGTTCTTTTCTTTCTTTCTTACCTTAATGAGTATGCTGTATTTCTGCACATTTCCAGTTCAGCAACTTTGTGTTTTAAAGGTCCCAAACAGGTGAACCCACTTCGTTGTCCAGCAGAGACTGACTGCTCTTGGTGGTCTTGTCCTCTTATAGTAAGAAATCATGCATCTCCCTCCTGGACAGCTTTTATTAACGATGGATATTTAGGAAGACTTTGTACCAGTCACTAGTATTTACAAATTAAGGTCTCATCTAATTCCCCGAAAAACAGAGTAAAACACTAGTTGGTTGACGTAAATGTACCCTTGACCTTGGAGTACCTAAGACTATATAAAGGCTGTTTATAAATATGTGTGTTTGTAGTTAGTAATTCCAGCCTATTTGCTACAGAGGCTGAAATAAATCAGTGATGAAGCACTGGATGATAATGATAGGTATACACACAGACAAACTAATTTTCAGAGATTAAAGGAGAGTAAATTTCCTAGATGAACTGTAAATTTCACCCACCTGTGGAGTGTGTAAATATAGATATTGGGCGGGTAGCAGGTTTTATTTTGCTACTGACATGATGTAATGATGAACTCTGACATGTTGCTGACTGTGGTTACTTGATAAGTGTAGGATGTGAAAAGCCAGCAATAACACTAGATGGTATCAGATCTCTAAAATAATATGTGTTTGAAGGTGCTAGATATAAATCTGGCATTACAAAAATAAAACCAGACAAAAGTATGGTTCATTCATGGAGGGAAAGAAACATCAGAGGAAACAGATCTTTCTTTTTCTGCAGATTTTTAACAAGGAAATCGAGCACTAAAAAACAATGAGTTTAAAATAATGTTTAATGTTCTGGTAACACCAAGTGATGTGCTGCCAGAATTTTAACAGGAAAAGATTCTGAAAAAGTGCTTATCCTTAACTGTTGAATCTTGTGATACCACCTGAGTAAGACCATTGTCTCCCCATCTTTGCCTCACAGATTAGCAATTACTTGTACTCCTTTACCTCCCGCTGCTTTTGCTGCTACTGCCTGTGGTACAGCCACCCTCTGCAATCAAGCTAGGGCTGCTCTTAAACAGAGAAAGGTGTTGGCCAGGACTCACTCACATCTCTTTGTTCTGAAGGCATGTGATAAACAATGGTAAGAATTTATTAACAACAAAAAAAAATCAAATAAAATGTTTTTTACCTTGTTTTACTGTATTTTGCCTTGAATCATCAGACTACATGCATATTGCTCTTATTGCTCCAAGTCGGTAAAGTCTTATTGGACCAAATCCCACCTGATTACTTGTTTAACCGGTTGCCAGGATTCCTGCAGATGTGCTGATGTGTTCCCTGTCTTCTGCTGTCATCTGGATGTCTAGTAAGAGAATTTTCCAGCTCTTTCTGGCTTTGGTTTGACTAGCATGATACTCTGTTACTTTTCTGCACTATGTTCCAGAGCTTTCAACTTCTTCCTCTGGAGTTAAGTCATCACAGTCATGATTTATTTGCTCCAAAAATCCAGATTTCTTTATTCTCAAAAATGTGTGAAGTTACTTAACACTTCAAACCCAGAGCAGAAGGAATATGGAAGGTTCCTCCATCAAGAGATCACATTATGCAGAGAAGTGAAACTGGGTCAAATATCTAGGTACTGTAAGTTTGAGCAGTTTCTTTGAAGTAAAAGGACTTAGATCAATTAACACCAGCTAAGGATCTGCTTTGTTGAATTCCTGGAGAGTGCGAGGGGGCTGCCTAATGAGACTCAGTGGAGAAGGAACTGTGAAGGAAGGGATCTAAATAAATGGCGGACAACCCATCCCCTCTGCTTAAAATTGTTCTACGTGATGGTACAGTTGTTAAAGCCAAGGTCAGGACAAACAGGATATATCACAAATGCTTCTGGCTTGGGGAATCCTAAGGAAGAACTGTGGGCTTCCCATCCCTATTGTCCCCTGCAGCTGCCTTTGCCCCAGTTATGGTTCTGGAAGTCCCTCTCATTTCTCACAAGCAATGCCTGTGCTTGGTTCTGCCCTTGCTTGCATTGCTTCAGCTAGAACGGGACACGAACATTTCCATCTCTCCTCATCTCCACTGGTTTTGCTCTCCCAATGGCAAAACCACAGGAGTACAAGCGAGCATAGATGCTCTGTGGGCTCTAGTGGGTCAGGTCACAATGTTTGGTGGTAAACATGGATTACAGAGATCTGTTGGACATCTTAAAAATATGCCACCTATCACTAAGTGCTTGGTATTTTCTGGAAAAGGAGTTCTTTTAAAAAGCTTCTGCTTAAGCACACAAGAGCAGAAGGAATTTGTAATGGGCTGACCTCCTTGTCCTGTGCTGGTGTGAACAAATGCTTCTGGAGCTCAGCTGGGCAATGCTGGGAAGCCTTCCATACAGGAAGCTCAACACAAAAGCAAAGGCTGAACAGGTGAGTAATAAAAAAACGAGTCAAGCCCATGTGCCTTGAAAATAGATGTACAAAAAGGTTATGGCCATTACTAAAGCTTTTGCATTAAAGTTACCTTCCCTGAATCAGAGACCTGTTTCAGGAGTCTCTGAACCATTACCTGGAGTATGGACATGGAAGGGAATAGAAAAGGGATAGTTCCTATATCGAATGCCATCTTGTTGCTTTGACCAGTCACCTTTTAAATATTTATGTTTTATTTTTATCTGCGTATTAGTGAGACATTATTTGTGCACAGGCTGTTAAAAACAGTTCTAAGGGAAACACACTTCCAGCTGGTTTCCTCCTGTTTTCCATCTGCTGTGTGTATGTGTCTTTGGAGGCATTTAACTGTTTCTTGTCATGGTAATTGGTATTTTTTCAGTAGTGAAGGTGGGAGGGGTGGAGGAGAGAAACCCTAAGGCATCTGTGTTTGTGCTCTGTTGATCTAAAAGAGATTATACTGATTTTTTTCCTTATAAACATTATATGTTTTAAAAAATATGGGGTGGGACAGTAGAAGGGTATCAAACATTAGGTAACATTTTTTTAAGAGTTAACTTCTCTAAACTGTATCTTTGTATTCTTCTATTTATGCATCGCTACTCTTTCCCCATTTAATCTTAAATATGTAAATCCTCAATTTATCTGGAATTACTTAGTGAAAGGCTGATGTGTGAGTGTGGCAGATTATAATATTCCATCGCCACCCCTGATCCTCTTTACCTCTTATTCTTTTCATAGCAGATCAAAAAAAGCTGTATGCGTGCCACAAGAATATATTATTTTAAGAGACTTGGACTTAGAAATTGATTTCCTTGATGAGAAAAGGAAAAGTCTCCTTCTGACCTGAAGGGTCACTTCATAATCCTGTCACTCTACATCAAAAAGCGCTTTTTTTTTTCTTTTAGTGGAAGATGAGAATATTTCTGAAAAGGAATTAATTTTTCAGATACAGTGAAAACGATGACTTAAAGAGACTTAGCCGATGATAGAGGGCTGTCCTATTCAGAATACATCTCCTGTGATTAGAACAAGCTCTGAATATATTTTAGGGTCAGGCAGTTTTAGATGGAGATTGGGATTTGTACTTTGGGATGAAACTGATCTTATATTTTTATCGAAGTACTTAAGGTTTAAGCTGTAGTCTTCCCTTTTTTTGCAAAGGGATTTCACCAGTTTTTATAATGGGGATTGGTGCAAGCAGCCAATAATTTCTATGTATGGATTTTAGTTAATAGGATGTTTGAAATGAAATTACTTTCAGCACCAATAATTAGGTTCAGCTAATAATACTTTTTTTCATAGTACTTTTCTTAGCAAAAGGCACCTGATATCAATGTAGACTTTCATAATCTATTTATGTATTTATGTAACATTTATTTATGCTTTGTTTATGTATTTATGTAATTCCTGAATATCTCTTAAGGAAATTCCCTTAAACACATGCTTAAAAAACAGCACTCCGAAATATAGTTATGAATTAATAACGTGCTGCTGATGTTACGTGTGTACAATACACACAGGTGTATATATATATATGCTTGTCTGATCATGTGTGGAGACATGTGAAATGCTGGCTTTACAGACATATTAAAAAAAGCCCCATGAGAGATACATATATGACACATCATTTAAGTTTATAATAGAAAACATAATATGCAATAATATATAATTTAATATTTTGTAACTATATTTTAATGTATGTATTATTAGTGTAACTATTAATTATACAAATTAATTATACTTTGTATATATGTGTAACCACTTGATAATTATATAACAGGAGTAGTCAGAATCTATGAACAAGAGGCTCAAAACATTCTAAACAGCTTAAAAGCTTTTGTGCAGGTGCACTATTAAAACAAAAGGTCACTGCTCTGAGGACTGTGGAATTACAATTTGTCTATAGAGGTATAATTATTGTATGATACTGTGTATGTTTAACATAACTTATATAAAGAGAAATGCAAATTCCCTTTCTGCAGATAAACTGGTTATTATCTAGACTGCCTGTTATTTGTTCTAAGTGGTTGTCGGAAGGCAGCAGCAAAATATTACCCACTGGTGAAACTGCTCTTGTGATAATAGCATAAGGTCCTAAAGCAGAAATCATGATTGAATAAGAAAAGATAGTTTTTAATTTGAGAGCTATTCTACCAGAAGAATTTTCCTAGTTTTGCTCTTGGCTTTAAAAAACTAATAGTTTATGAATATTTAGTGAATATTCATATTTTAGTGAATATCTAGTGAAGGTTGCTAGCTTATGTTACTGGCTGCATTTGAAGATCGACAGAGAGCTATATCACATTTAGGAGATGCAAAACCAAAGTAAATCCATGGCATGAGCTCTCGCTGGTGATTCCTGTGCAAGTCTGGCCTCTGAACGCTGACGATAGCTTCAAATTGTAACCACAGGATCCCGACTGCTAACTTGCGTTGAATTGAAAAAGCAGAGTTTTAGTCTAATAATCTAGTTTAGGTCTGATACTCTCAAGGGAAACTGGCAGGAGGAGATGATACTTTTAATCACATTCACTGTGTTCAAGGTAATGGAGGTCTGTGAAGATTTTGGAAGTATGGCAAAAGCCCTAATTTGAATCTAAGGACTGTGTCTCTATCTAAACCAGATAATATAACCTTTACTAACAAGGAGTATTTGCATGACTTAAATTTTCTCAACCTTAAAAATGTAGCTGGAAATCTCAGAGTAGTAAGTACAACCAAAATGGAGGGAAGTTGTGAACTCCTCCAGGGCAAAACAGGAAACAGGAAAAATGACACTTTCATCCAGAGAAACACCAAAGTTGGACATGTCCAAGTACCTGCTGGAAGAAAGAAGCAGGAGTCCAGGAGCAGTTTTCTACTCTCAGCCGCGTCCTACAGACCTTTTCAAAAGGCAGAGCTGTGTCTGCTTAGTGAAGAAGGGAACAGAAAAATCCCAGGGTGAAAACTCTTTGCTCTTCTATCCTGGGATAAATTCAGGGAGTTCCGAGTTGCTTGTTTCTATGCATTCACTTGCTGTTATTTTTCATTTCACAAGTGTTTGGTGCAGTCTCATTCGAAGCACTCACATAGGCTGGGATATGGCCCCTTTCCCCCTTGCTGGAGCCCCCCACCTCAGGGCTTCTTTATTCAGGATGTCAGAGCGCACCCATCACCATGGCACTCACATGCCCTCCGACAACGCGCCAAACAACGCGACCAGCATCTGTCGGGGCCATGCGTCCTTTCTTCCACAGCCGCCCCTGAACTCGATCCACCCTGCCCTCTGCCTGACCTCTTCCCAAAGCCTCTCGCTCCCCGCTGCCCGGGTGCCCTGGCTCAGCTCTGCTTTTCAAACTATCGCCCTTGGAAGTGCCTCCCCACCCTCTGCATTGGCTGCAAGACGGAGCCAGCAAGGAGCAATCTTGCCACGTGAACTTCCTTTTGTTTTTCTTTGCGCCCAAGACAGACTGTCTCCCTAGTAACTTTTGTGGCACTATATGTGAAGGAGCTCATTATGTAAAACATACATTTTCCTCCATGCTAAAACTCCACGGAGTGTTGCTCAGAGCGTTTCAGCGGCTACACATTATGTGGGTATATTAACTACAACACAACCCTCTATTTATCAGCTCATACATCACTCCACCATCGAGCGGCTCTAAAGATTGCTGAAACACAAACTTACTGCATTTGATCCCAGCGGAAGCGGGATGCGGCTGCTCTCCGAGCCAGCTCTCAGAGCCGAGCCTTCAGTGCTCTTATACCTATATTTGATCAAAGACATCAAACCCCCAAGTGCAACGCATAAATATTGAAATGTATTGCAAAGATAAAACCCCTCCACCTCTCAGGGCTGAGAAGTCTAATGGCTGGAAGTGGTACGGTGGTGCAGGATTTTCCTATTGTCTCAGCAGAAGGGAAAAAGTTGACTTCAAGAATGATTTGCACATACCAGTTCCCCGAAAAGAAAAATGTGGGGCCAGCTCCATAGTTTCCAAGTGAAAACTAACCTTCAGCCAAAAATTGAGCTGTCCGGGTTGACAGCGTTTGGGAAACTGTGCTTTTCTGGAGAGATGACTGTAGTGGCAAAGATAAACCGGCAGGAAGGTTTCTTTGGAATGATATGAATTTAATGAATCATATCCACATAAAAAAATTCCCAGCTGGTCTTAAATTTCAGGGAGATTTAAGTGATAAAAGATATTTTCCCTGTCCCTTTAGATGTGTATTAGAGATGAGAGGCCTTAGATAAGCCCTCCTGGGAATCAAGCATTCCTTTTTCTTTAATTTGTTTTAAAGAAAGAAAAGAGCCAGGCATGCTTCTGAGTCTCAGACGGGTATAATTAGTTATTTGCTATTGCAGGAGTTTTTAAATTGTCTATTCCCACTCTTTTTATATTAAATAATTTTCTTTTTTTTTTTTNAGAAAAAAGCAAAAGAAAAAGAATAGCTGTACTCATTTGCCTTCCCTCTTCCACCATCCTTTTGCAGGGTGCATCCTTTCCCCTATTAACATATTGATTTATTTAAATTAAAAATAATGATCTCCTTTCTGCTCTCCTCCTCCTCCCAGCAGCAGAGTCTGTCTCTGATCCTTATTAACAAATTGATTGCAGTATTGGTGTCAGTATGGCTCATTTAGTGGCTCTTTTGCCTAAGGTCCAGAAGGCTGGAGGAGGGAACAGCTTCCACACGTAGGTGCTGGCCTGGCTCCAAGGCTAACACTGCTCGGGTAGAAGGGACAGCTGCTAGAGACAACACCGAGACACTTAGTGGGGCCCCCTTTTAGGTGGTGAGGATCTGGCTGGAAGCTGGAAACCCCACAGCAACTCTTCAAAGTGAGTATGAGGAGAGCATCGCCACCCTGACCCCCGCATCTTCTCCTGACCTCTTGTGCATATGAGGAGCCTCACTGATCCCAGCCCCTCCAATCCCCTCGCCCTTGCTGAATACAAGATGTGAGCTGTGTGGTGCTGGCCTTGCCAGTACCAAGCACAAAGAGCTTGAGGAAGTTGCAAGTCCTAAAAATACCATGAAAACCAGAGCTGCCTTGTTTCTATTGAAAACAAAGCTTCCAAATGTGTTTTGGTCGTCTTTGGCCCCATCCTCATTCCGCAGTTTTAGGGACTGCTCCAGTTCAAGTCCAGGGAAATGCATGAAGGGCTCCCAGTTGGTTCCTCCTGGTCAGCATGGGGCAGGCATTCCCATTAATGAACAGAAACTGCAGGGCCGGAAAGGTCAGCAGCTGTGGATGGAAAGCTACAGCAGGATCTGCTTGCCTACCAGCCTTTTTGTCTCTGGCACATGGCTGGTCACACCAGGCTTGCAGCAGACACTGCTGAAGGGTGAGATGTACCTGCTCTGTAGCTCAACAGCCCCACCAGGTAGTATATGAGAAAACCCCCACTGATGTGAACTCTGTCTTAACAACTCTGGGGGAGTTTTGTTTGTTTCCTCCAGACTTTGTCAACTGTTGGTCTGCTGCCTGGCCTTCCTAATTCTACTGAATGCTTGAGGGTTAATATTGCAGGGACAGGGACCCAGCACCAGCCCTGTAAGCCCTGCCATTTTTAAGGGAAAGGAGATTGAATAATGAGGTTGTGCTGCCCCATTCTTCAGCTAAGTGATGGTGCAGAAGGACGGAAAGACTTACCCAAGGTCACAAAACAAGATGTTTCTCCTGTTAAATGCCCCTACTTTGGGCCCAGAGAACCCATTTCCAGTGTCATGCCACCAGCTTTTGAGCATCTGCCTGATTCCACCCTGTTTTCAGTTAAGCTCTCAGGCTCCTGAAGTAATAGGGAAAACTGTGTTGTGGCCAGGACCTTTTTTATGGCTTCCCCTTCCTCTGCACCTCTGAAGGGCAGCTGCTCCACGGCAAAATCCCAAGGGAGCATGGAAGCTTGAGCCCAGAAGGAGGGAGATGGCTATTCTTGACATGTGCTTAGTCACCTAAAGCAGATGGTGTTGTTTCTGGTTCCTGAAGGGATGACTTTCAGCTCCCAAAAACCTTTCAAGTTTGACCATGCAGACATACCTGGAAGAATGTTAGATGAATACACATCTGTCCAAGACCTTTTACCAAACAGCAACATGAGTACAATTAGATTTACAAAAAGAGAGTTCACAATTAAAGCTGGAGCAAGTGCATGGTTTGCTTTCAAAGAATGGCTGGAAAAATGTTCTTGTACAGGACACTCAGGCCAGAGCAGTTTCCTCACGTTTCATTTTATGAAGTTTTATATGCTTCCTGTTGCATTTTGAAATACACTGAAATAAGCAGAAATGTAAACTTTACAAAAACTAGAGTTATTGATCTTCTACATCCTTTGCCATCTGCTTAGTTCTAGTGTCTAAAAATATTCAGTCCTTGCTCTTGCTCACATGATTGTTGAGAAAATGCTAGAGCTGGTAAATCAGAAAAGCACATTGTGTATTGGGGGGAGGGGAGTTCCATCAGGAAAATATGCTGTCTGAAGGGAAAAATACAGAAAAAAACAACTTCAGTCCTGTACTTAAACAGGCAAAAATGAAAGGAAAAAAATCAATTCATTTTTCAAACTGTAGGAAGAAAAAAATAGAATATACCTGAAGTGTACTTTTGTTTTGAAGACAAGCTACACAACCTTCTCACCTACACCATGCTATAAAATTGCATATTTGTTACATGTTTCAAAGAGCTGGGAAATATAAAGTCCCTGTTATACCTTTATGAAAATTGAATCCAATTGAGCAATTTATAGATAAAAACATTGCAATTGGAGAAGATGTATCCACCTCAAGGATATAACAGCGAAAGTACTGTCTAAAAAAGTACACCTTGGGAAATCATTGTAGACTCAAAAACCTGAAAGAGATTATCCTTATTTTGGTTGAGAAATAAACATGCAGGATAGAGGACTTTGTCTGACTTCTAGGATGACTGAGATTTTGAGGGCAAACAGCATCCATTTATTTCAGTAGGAACTGTATTAGTAAATTCCCAGCTCAGCTTTAAAAATCTCAGTTTCTCTCAGGGTTTGTGTATGGTGCCCACAACTACAAAACCTAAACATGGCTCAGAATAAATTTCATCACCATATGGAGGTCCCTAGTGAAATCAGCTAGATCATTCTGTGTTAGTTTGTGAATTGCTGATTGGAGTTTGAATGCGAACCCTCTGTCATGGGCTTTATGCGAGTCTCAGGGATGAGGAATTTGGTATTGTTAGAACGGATAAAAAGAAAAGCAGGATATGCTACCACGTACTATTTTAATGAATATTATTTACCGATTTATCCAAGCGGCTCTTTTGAAGCCCAGTGACATCTGTCACCCAAGGTGACTTTAAGAGGAGAAAAAGAAAAAAAAAAAAGAAAAGAGAAGGCTGGAAGTACAAAATTAAGACTTAAACTAAAACTTTCTGAAGATGATCTGTTTGGGGGAAGAAATGTGGCTGTGTCCTTCCTTCACTGATAGGTGAAGCACGGTGTTGCCTGATAAATTCTGTATATTTGCTTTATTTTTGAAGCTAATAGGGATAAATAAGTACAAATATGAATTGCCAATACCAAAGCAGATGAACGGCTGGTTTATGTAATTCTATGTTCTGCATTTGATGCTGATCATCGTCAAAGAGGAGGGCACAAAGCCCCTGTAATTTGCCTACACAAAAGTTCTTCTCTCCATCTGCAGACTTGGTTATCATGTGTTCTGCCATGAAGAAGCTAATTATACATCCAAAACCCCAAATATCCCCTGAGTTCATCAGAGGTCACCCCTGAAGCTCTGAGGTTACACCAGAGCCATTCAGGGATTCTCAGATGGAAAAGATCTTTGTCAGAAAAAGCCAAATTGTTGGAACCAGAACGTTGCTTGGAACTAGGCAGGTTTGGGGAACCGCCAGCAAAACACAGGCAAAGGTTCCCCTGAAAGCCAGCCTGCCTGCCTGCCTGCCAGCATGCTTTCACCCAATTCACCTGCTGGGCTTCCAGGGTCCACAGATTCAGACCCTGTCCATCACTTGGACCACTTTGGAGTTGGATCCCTCACGACCCTTGGCTCCAAGGATGTTTGCTTCAGGTTCATCAGTCCTAAGGCTTACAGGCTCCTCCTCACTAGGCTGGGAGCTGCGAAAGCCCAGTGTTCTCAAAAACACGACTCCCAGCTTCACAGGTGGGAACCCTGAGCACCCTGGCATCCCAGGCTTTGGTGGGGGGTGAGGACGCTGAGTATCCTGGGAAAGGGGAAAGCTGGAAGTGTTCCTGTCAGGTTCATGAAACCAAATACCATGATGTCCCTCTCCAAACTTCCCTTCCAAGTCAAATTTTGAAATGTTTATTCTGAAACAGAAAAAGGGCAGCCCCCCAAGTTCCCTAAAGCAGTGCTATTCCAATTGTTTTGAACCTGTCTGACCTTGGGTGTGAAGATACACAGAAGCTTACAACAAATCCCAGATTTAGTCCTACTGGGATGCGACATTTGGCTTTTGGCACAAGTAAGGATTCATAAAAAGTAAATAAAATACTAAATATGTGGGTCGGGGCTAGGCTTAATTAGAGATTGTGGAGTATATCTAGGAGCTAAAGCACTTGCAATTCTGAGTGTCCCTTCCCCAAAGGGAAGTGATGGGGTAACTAACCACCCAAGTTTTCTGGCTGGGCAGGTGAAAAAAAATTACTCTTAGAAGTTCAGTAGCTGAACTAATTACCCGCAAATGATTGCCTGGGGTTGGACCATTTATTATCTCATCAGCATTCAGTGCCACTTCCATAGGATGAAGGAGAAGGAAAAAGGAAAAAAAAAAAAAAAAAGAAAAAGCCCAGAAACATGAGAAGGAGAGCAGATAAAAGAACAGCAGTTAGAAGGAAAAAAATGCTTCTTAACTCTACTCTGTACTTTTCTCTCTAATAGATCCCCCTCCCAATCCACCCTTAGCAGAGCAACTCCTATGTAATGAATTCTGCAGGATAGAGTGTCAGCAGCATGCTCTGAGATTTCTCACGTTGTATTTGACTAGGTCCCCAGATTCCCCAAACTTCTGGGAACAGAGGGAGAGACGAGTGGAGACAGTATCTTTTTATGTGTATATATTTTGCATACATACATTTACACACACAGAGTGACAACATTCAGCTCATCAGTACTTCTCAGGACTTCGCTGTATCCATTGGCTGGAAGAACAGTTCAGGTTGACATGAAGTTTCCATCTAGACTCTAAGCAAGATGTGCTTTGGACATTGGTTTTGCTAACACAGAGGTCTGCTTCCTGGAACTGAAGATGCCTCCTGGGAGCACACCTGGGACATTTGGAAACTTGGAATGCCTGGGGGTAGTGGCAGCTGAAATCTCAACTCCACTAACATATGAGGTATTAAATCTCTTCTTTCCTTGCACTTTTTTACCTTGGGGAAGTTCTTCCACAGATGAAGATAGGATGCTGACTAACAGGAGACCAATGGGAAAGGGCCTCCAGTCATCAGTGTGTGTGATTTCACTGTCAGACAGCGTGCTAACTCTCCATGCAGATTCTGTGGGGATGTTTGCCTGCCCAGTAGCACTTTTCTGAGCTCTCTTTGCATGCTGTGGCGTTCCAGGAACTTCTGCCCTTTCCTTTTGGTGAGGTTTTCTTTCTCTACATGCATCAAGCCAAGTGATGGCTTGCATAAAAGGTGCTAGCAAACCTGGCTCTTGCTCCCAGTACATTTTTAAAAAATGAGAACATCCTTCCAGTAATCCATGTTTGCATTAGATGGAAATGTTTTGGCTTTCCTTCTGTCCTTGAAAGCCCAGTGGTGTGATAGGAATTTGGGAAATGCAGGCTCTCAAAAGTAATGTAAAGAACAGATCCACCTATTCAAATGCAAATTGCTAAAGAAGAAAACAAGGGAATTATTTTCACCACAAAACCAGAGCAAACAAAAACACCCCAACAAAGTAATTAATAATTTAATTTAACATAGGGCTTCATCCACATTTTTTAGATAATTTGTCTGTCAAAATTGCTGGATTACATTGTCTCCAGATTCTCTTGCCCTGCTGGGGCACTCACTGAAGAGAGACTGGAGGGATTTTCTGTCAAAAGGTTAGTGTCACACATGGGGCTGTCACTCCAGATCTTGTAGGAGGAACAAACCTCCTCCAAACAATAGAGAAAGTTATACTTACACTGCTACAGTAAAAAACCATAAATTTCAAAATTTGGAGGACAGAACTAAGAGTTTGTGTGGAGAGACTAATTCTTCACTATTCCTTTAAAGTTTGCAAAGCGTTCACAAACTGTGGTGCTGAGCATGGCAAGATTCCCAATACCAAAAGAAGCAAAGCATTTGCTTGTTGCTGCTGTGAACTATATGCACTGTGTGAAGACAGGGTGTTAATCTTGGACATAAGCACAGTTATACCAGCCTTCACATTGGGGATGTCTTTTGTCTTTGCTGGAGATGTACCAACGTGTGCTTGGTTGGGCATCCAGTCCTGCAGCTCCAGGAGACTGTTGCCTTTTTTATTTTTTTGCTACTGTTGAGACAGACACAGTCCTTCAACCAGGACATCCTCAGAGTCAAAGGATGTTCACTGGAGCAGCTCAGGTATTTGACACTAAGGCTAAGGCCAATTTATATGGACTACTTTTAAGGCATTGGATACTCAGCTTCCGTGGCTGCTTCATCTATCTTCTACATGAAATTATTTTGCCTTATTTTTATGGTATTCGGAGGGATGGAGGATGAATATTTTGTCTATTTTTAAGTATTTTTTCTTCTCTTGGCCTCTACCTCCTGTGTTTTTCTTACCCCTACTTCCAATTCCTACTCTTACATTTTTTCTTGGATGAGATTTCTCAGTAGCAGTTTCCCTGAAATAACTTAGCCCTCATAATCACAGGCACATACACCCAGGAGAAGCACAACAGCTCCACAGCTATGGAGCATATTCCTCTGGTGTGTGGATAACTGGTATTTGTGTGAATTAAAAAGGCTGCTGCTCCGTGGCTCATCAAACCCTTTTAAAATAAAGACTTTAAGAAGGAAAATACTGTAATGTGCCTTGGGCGGTGTGTGAATATTTTCCCTTTTTGAGCACGAAAGGCTGGTTAGTTTTTCCTGTTGGACGCTAGTCTCTAAAAGCACCTGGTACACTGCCCGGCGAGGGAGCGTTCACTGTGCTCACTGTCTTTCAAGAGCCAGTCATTTTGCAGTAGCATAGACGTAGTCCCACCGAATAATCCCTGAGATCAAGTAAAAACCGTTTTTTTAAACTGCAGGACACCCCCCCACCCTTGCGTCCCAGGGCATCCCTCTTCCCTCCCCGCTGCGATCCGGCTCCTCCCGGGCGGTTGCGGGGCCGGCGGGCGCTGCGCTCTCCGCGGCAGCCACTGGGTGTCAGTGAGCCTCTGGTTTCGGCGCCCGGCCGGGAAATGCAAAGCACGCCGGAAAGAGCCAGCCCGCGGGATCGCTTTCAAAGCTCCCAGTGCGATTTAGAAAGTTTTTTTGGTGTGTCCCTCCCCCTCCCCCCCCCCTT
>VYXB01010662.1:453960-483960 GCA_013397135.1 Pachyramphus minor
CATTTTCTTTTTCTTCTTCGTCCCTCTATTGGAAAATATTTAGATTAGATTTACACTTAAGACGGCAACTTTGCAGCGGCGGCAAGGTTTTGAGCTTAAAAGACAACCAAACAGACTGAAATCCATGCAAACAGACTCAGAAATGGTGATTGTAGTATTTAAAATGTTGTTTTGAAATGTAATTTAACTCTGGTCTGGTCAGATCCACCGACTGATAGTCTAATCCCAAGTGAAGCTTCTCGTTGATTTAAGAAGCTTCTGTTGGACAGTTTTCTGGACATAGAAGAAAAAAACAGAAAGGGGATAGCTTTTTCTTTCAAGAGTTGAAAGCAGCACTCGTTTGAGGTTTTAAGAAGATTTAGAGAACGGGGATTGATCTGCTAACATCAGAGAAGAAATCTGGTGGAAAATATCAGAACCTCATAGAATATTTTACCACTCAGCGATATTATTGACTATCACCTTTCTGGTCTCACAAACCCTCTAGTTGCTTATTCACACTTTTTAGTTGCCAAAAAAGTAACCCCTGAGTTTAACCATGAGAGGCATAGGATTAGGAATAAAATTCCACCTGCCACTTTAAAAATCTTACTGAGAAAAAGCTTAGACAAGTAAAGTAGCTGCTTCATCATAACACCTCAAAATATGCTGAGCCTCAGCTACTTGTAATACTACCTCATAATTACATGCAAAGATCTGGGTATCAAACACCTGACCCGACCTTGTTGTCACCTGCTAAATGTCAGCACATAACAGAATTTCCTTAGAGCAGTCACAGTGAGTTTTCACCACAAGCCCAGGTAAGGGAAGAGAAGCAGGGCAAAGAATCACTTTCAATGAAGGAAAAGGTTTGAGTGTTGCTCCTCCGAAAGAAAACTCTTTGAGGGAACAGACGTGGAGGTCAAAAGCTTTTGAAGGGGCTATTTGGAGGGAAAAACACTTCCAGCTGTCAGATTATATGAAGGTGAAGCCCTGTGTTTAACTCTGCAGACGTGTTCAAATTGGGATTTCGATGGGAAGGGGTGAGTGAGACAGAGAAAAAGATGGCAAAAAAGCAGAGACTTTTTTTTTTTTGCCGTCTTTGCTTCACATAGCTGTTATCTGAGTTCTAATACTGTATTCAAACCAGTGTTTTATGCATATGTCATCTTAAAGGATCCCAACCTTTACCATAGACTTTACATCTATAGACAGTGATTTACACTCTGTGGAAATACCTTTGGAGTGGAAAGCAGCAAATAGTTTGAGATCACAAGCCACGGTACCTGATAATTTAGCACTGGACATTTTAGTGTCATGCAGAAATCATAGAGGGGAATTCAGAGAAGTGAGAAGTCATTTCATAACTGAGGAGGAATGTTGCAGGTAACACCCCTTCCCCAAAAAGAGCCTACACAAACCATCAGTTGCAACAGAATGCAAACACTAGAAACTCCCACTGAATTGCAAAAATATGCAGCATTTCTATTTTCCTTAGAGCATTTTTGTCCACATTCTGACCAGAGTCAAGTTTTTCGTAACTTGTGAGAGCTGTCAAGATCAGAGTTGCAGGTGGAACAGCTGCAGGCCATGTTTAATAGTTAATGCTGTACAATGTTTTATTTGTATCCTTTAATTCACATGCTATTGGAAATTTTAAAAGTACAGCTTTGGAGATGCGATGCAGTCACAAAAAAGAGCTTCTGATTCTTAGCCTACATTTTTAAGCTCTAGAGAATATTTGGGCATAATTTTGAATGCCTGCAGTTAGTCAACTCTACTTGATAGGTTTATAATTTGAAAGTCTGTTGTAACTTTTGTCTTGCTCAGAAATATATATCTTGGATGTGATGCAGAGGGCACACTGTGGATGTAAGACTGGCTTTTCATTTGGGTTTGCGTGCATGATTCTTCTTGATTCAGCTGAAGCTGAATCTGAAACTGCCATAGCTGAGAACCTCAGCTGTGGTGTCACTAATGACAAAATGCTTCCTTCTCCCTTGGCCTTCAGTTCAGCCTTCCAAGCTGTAAAGGGATCGGTTTAGACTTCTCTTTTCAGAGTAACTCATTCTTGTTGGACTGAAAATGCCATGGAGGGTGTTTGAAAAGCTTCCTTTTCTCTTCTTCCTATTGTGGCAATAAAGAAGATTAGGAATGGGTAGCTGACCAATGGATATGCTGTGCAAGCCTTGCTAAAATAAGCAGAAGCAGAACAAATGTGTAGTCCTATGACTGAAGCAAAGGACTGCTGGAAAAAAACCTCTCGTCTATTATGTTGGTGTCTGATGTCTGATGCCTATGCTGGTGAATCTGGGAAAGTGTCAGTATGTAGGTGATGAAGAAAGTCAAACTTTGATAGTGCTAGAAGTCTGCAGAGAGCATGGGCACAGACGGAAGCCATGTGCTGAGAAGGAAACATACAGGAGGACAGATTGAAACCTGCTTTGGACTAAGAAGGAACCCTTTTTCTGCTGACAGGGTAGGAGGGTCTGAGAAGAAATGTGATGAGAAGAGACTCTCCTTTCATGTGCATCAGTTGAATTGGCCACTTGGCAATTTATAGCCTCTATTGCAATATCCATTTTTCCCCTCCCCTTTCTAGAAGCCAGGCCCTGCTTTCCAAGAAGTGGAAAGCACTGGAAAATGTAGATGGTCCAGGTGCTATGCTAATCAGATAGATGTTATTTTGGGGTGGGTGGGTAGGTACAATCTGCCATTCAAAGGAACATGTGTATATGGATGGCAGGAACTGGCTGGCCATGAGTAGTTGCACCTGCATTTCTGGGAGATCAATATGATTGTAAATGCTCCTCTAGTCCCATGTAAAGAGAGTCTCTGACTCTCTCTCTTAGTAACCACAGGAGTGTGCATCCCCAGTAAGATATATCCCATACTCAGAGAAACAGAACCAGTAACTTGGAGGAAAAAGAAAATGCCATTACCTTTGTTTTACAAATAATGAGCAGAAGATTGGAAAAATGGCTGCCTGTGGACAGTCAAGACTAGATCACCAGACCTGAGATTGCTTTCTTCTCTGAACTGTATTTATGCTTTTTTACAGACTGTGGTGTCTCTGATTTGTCAGAGACTTTATTCTTCTGGGTTTTACCATATATTTTCTTCTTTTTTTTTTTCTTTTCACCTTTTCTTTCTTTTTCTCCCCATGGCTATTTTTTTCTGAAGTAGCTCCAGGGAGCTTGATGTTGGTAAGAGACTTAGAAATGGATTTTAAACATGACTTCCTATTCATACTCCACATCAGTTTATTTATTTATTCATTTTTTTAGATCTAATTTTTTCCAGTTAAGAACTGTGTAAATAGCCCTAATGAGCCTTGAGGGCTCTCATTTGCTTAGAGAGATTAAAACAAGCTGGGAAGTCTCCAAGCACATGGGGCAGAAGGTACAAAATATACCTCAACTAGAGCTGGACAAATAATTCATCCCAAATCACTTATGAAACCTGTTGTGTCTTTTTGTTGTTGTTTGGCTTTTATGATTGTATGTAAGTATTATGTTTTATAAGCAAACTTAGATCTACAACTTATTCAAAAGCTAGTAATTTTTGAGTATATGCATGTCTAAGCTCTTTTATGTGATTGATCACCTAAATTATACTGTTGCCCTTTTTTCACAGATTTTTTTTTTCCTATTTGCATATAACCCACAAATATTCTTAATTCTATAACAATTAAATTTTGTTTCAATGTGAATGATAAATAATACCTCTCTATTACTGAGATTTCCATACAAATTCACCCGCACTGGCATTCATGATGTTTTTTGCAGCTTACACAAAAGGCTAAGCCTTGCCCACCTGAATGTTTTCTGGTAAGGAAAGAGAAGGGTTGTATCTATCTGTCAGGAAACCAAACTCATGAATGTGGCAGCACACATAGCACATGTTTTGGAAGCTCTTTCGTTTTGCATCAAACTCATTTCTTTCTCTCTTTCTGGCCTGTTTGCTGTACAGTGGACATTGCACATGGATTGTTTCTAATGACACCGTGATCTGCTAGTCCATACAGTTACTCCATGGATCAAATGCTTTCTGAGTGTACAAGATGGGATTATTTAATATAAAAGCATATAGGGAAAACATCCTTGAGCCACGTTTTCTGAACAAGATCTCTGTCTCTCTCTCACAGAGAATGACTCTCTGTTCCACTTCCCCTGTATTATCTTACCTACACAGCTCCTTGGGAACTGCATGGCTGAGCAAGGATGCTTTGCTGCTCAAACAAAGCCTGGCATTGTCCAAGGGGCAGACGCACAAGTCTGGACCTCGCCCCTGGAAGAGAGCAGCATGACCCTGAACCCGAGCTCCCCCAAAAGCAAAATGCAGCAACAGCTTCTTTGACGTAGGGTTTGTTCAACAGCCCCTTCTGAGAGATGTTAACCTCCAGCTAGTACTATCACACGTGAAAACAAAGGCCAAACAAAAATGTCAGAGCAGAGCTCCTGTCGGGTACATGGAAAAAATGGGAATGAAATTGGTTTGTACATTTTAACTTTTAGAAGACCTCAGCCCATGGGTCCTGAAGCAATTCTTTCTGTATAGCCCTGGCTGACTATGCTCAGCATAACCCTGAAATCTAACAAATGCTGACCTTGCCCGTAAAAGCAATACATTGTTTTTAAACATTAGTTTCCTATTCCTGACAGATAAGTTGAAAAGTTAACAATGCGCTAAGGCTGTAAAATGTTGGCCAGAGTTTAGACTTCACCTCTGTTTAACTTTTTGTCAACAGATTGGCATTTTCCTCCCCATTCAGAACAGTTGGGTTTTGCTTTCAGCACTGACTAATAGCTCTTAGATGCTCTCTCACGCAGAGATTTGAGTTCAATATTAAAGCATTGATAACACTCTTATTATCAGAAAGACGTGGCCTATGGGCTCAGAGGGAATCTAAAACAGCTCTTTCAGTGCAATAAAAGAATAGTTCTACATTATGTGACATGAAGTTCCCAGATATATTACTTAACCAGATCACGGCATGTTAGTAGATTCAGGCCCATGCAGGCCTGCTAAGTCTTTCTGAAATTACTTCCTTTCAAGAAAACAGTGCCCCAGTGCAAGATATCCTTGCTAACACACTGGGTATAAATTACTGCTCCTGCAAGTTAAACTGCATAGCCAATACTCCCTAGGAGAGGCCTCGTGTGTTCAGCAGGGTGACAGAATCATGCCGCAGGGAGTTAAAGAGTTAATGATGGTAGCTGGGGGCTATGTTTCAGCCGCTGTACTTTGTGCTGTGCTGGGTTTAAATGCTGTTGAAACTAAGTTAAGGGCAGTGCTGAATATCAGTATATCCACTGAGCCAAGGAGATCCATTTATTTTTAATTGAATTAAATTGCTCACAAAATGAAAGTAGCATACTTTCATTAATATTTAATTACTTAGAGTGTTAAACAATGATCACAAAGAAAACTTTGCTAGTGTCTTTTCCATCTCTGCATTTTTCTATTACTGTATTGCATGAGATGGTCCCACTGGCCTTCCTGTGATTTGAATGTTAAATGCTACTAAGGGTGAGTGCTACTGCTGGTTTTTGTATGCTGGGGAACAAACTCAAGTTTTGATGCTGAAGCTGCAGTGGAACTAGAGCTGAGGAAGGAAGAGTGGGAGATTTGCAGTCAAACCAGAGAGAATGGCTCTTTCTTAACCAAAAAAAGGGGTTTCCTCAGTGAGGTGCACTAGATGTGTATGTATATTCTTCTACCTACTTGTACTAAGCCCAGCTGAGTACTTATGCAAAAAGCTGAGGTGTTGTAATCACAGCAGACGTTGCCATGGATGGTGCAGACCTGGCCAAATTAGGAAACTCCTCCATATGTTTCCTCTCTTTCACAGCAAGCAAATAGAAAAAAAACCCCAAACTATAGACATTGAAGGTTCATAACATTTATTTTTGTGTATAATGTTTTATTTAGCAGCACTTCTGCGGCCCAAGAGACTTGATCTCCAGAGGTATAAGTGGTCTAGTTGCTTGCAATGAAGTTAGGCTGGTTCATCTCAGTTTGGCTTTTGGCAATATTGGATGGATTAAATTGAAGCTATAACTTTGGAGACTAAGTATGTATTTATATGCTTTTAGTCAAGACCAACCTCTATTTTTCACAGCATAGCCTTATATGATTCATAGGAAAGGTAATGCTATTAAATCAGAGCAAGAAACTATAGAAAGCACCCTTCAAGTGAAGATGATATGGTATTTTCTCCTCAAATGTTGTCAGTAGCCTGAATGTTGCTAAAGAAATCTCTCATCTCCTCATTGCCATGCTGACTCTTCTTGAGTCAGAAAGGACTTATTACTGTAGGAAATGCCAGACCTGCTCTTTTCATGCCACACTCGGACTGTGAATGTTGGCAGTGGATGTCTTCTGTTAAGGTTTAGGTCCATCTTCATTCAGACTCTCTTTCCATGTAGCTTTGGGTGCTCAGATCTTCCTAAGGTGTGAGGTTTCCATGTCTCAGAGGAAGGAAATGGTAATTCCTTGGGGGTCCCGTTGGAAAATGAAGAAATCATCAAGAGAAGGGAAAAATGTCAATAAGACACTTCAAGTAGCACATTTCCAGGCAATCTTGCTACTTTTAGTGTGTTAAAGTCAGTTGGCCTTTGGACAAATGCCTCGTCATAACACCACCCGAGGTGTGTGATAATCGCCAAGAAATGCTCTACCTGTCATGTCTTATTGCTTAAATATTTATGCTTATGACATTTGATTCCTACACTCTATATGTCATCAGAATGTTTCACTCACAGTAGATATGTCATCACCCACCAGGAACAGCTGACACTAAGGATTAGAACACTTTCAAATTAAAAATCCCTAAACAAAGAAATGACATGCTAGTAATTGTCTATGGTAGTATAAATCAAATATATGATGATATGAACTAATAGATTTATTACATTAAGCTGACCCAGCCATTTAATTTGATGATTCCTATGCCTCACTTAACTCTGTGAGGAAAGCAGAGAAAGAATAAGACTTATGTTAATAGTACTTCTTATTTTGATGAAGGTCATAGTATATTTCCTCTCAACATCACCCTGCAGAGTCAATAAGGAAGAGTACAAATTTTGTGCCAGAAGTTGCTAGAGAGAACTAAGTGTGCAAAATTTAATCCTCTTCCCAGCTAGTTTCTATCTTGAAAGATCATATAAAAATGTTCCCGGTGCTTCCAGTACAATGCTGGGTGACCCCCAACAGGAGACTGACTTTTAATAGACAACAGATTTCCAGTTACTCCATAAAGAGCAAACCCAAACTTCTGCCTAGAGGAGCTGGTGCTCCTACCCCTAGCCCACCTTTCCCTGCTATGGGTCAGGTGAAGGAGATGCCCACCCTCTCCGCCTCCAGCTGTGCCCTGGGCAGTGGTTCTGCCTCCAGGTGGTGTCTAGAAACCCTCAGTTGGGCAGAAATGCAGCAGAGGTGCTCAGCTTTTGGCCCCACTCTAACAGCTGCTCTTGGTCTCTGCTGAGGTAACCATGGTGGGATGGGCTCAGCCATTCCACAACTTAGGTACGGATCCATGGGCTGCCAGCTGGATCACCCTAGTGCCAGATGTTTTTAATTGGATAAAAAACCTACAATGCTGATATTTTCTAATAAGCCAGCATATATGAATGCTGTTGCCCTTCACTGAACAGAGTCAAAGATGGTCAATTATGTGTTTGAAGGCAGGGCTACTGCTGGCATCAGGAGCCTCCCTTTAGGCCAAGTGCCCATGAAAAGTAAGGTCTTACCTCTCTTGTTACTGTCACCAGGTTGTGCACTGTAATCACTGTTATACCAAATGTATTTGTTTAGGGTATTTTTCTCTCTAGCATCCACCAGTACTGAACCTAAATAAGCATGTGGACACAAGCAGGACAAAAGTGTAAGGTCATGCTACATGTGAAACACACAAATTGAAACAGATACATGAATGTGATTGAGATGTATAATTTCCATCTTAACTGATTCTTTCCAATTTCTAGACCAGTTAAAATAAAAACTATTAATCAAAACATTAATTGCTAGTAAAAGATAAAAACAAATAAGCCTGATATTTTGCTGCTTGAAGAATGTTATCAGTAAATGGCTATAGACCCATTTCTAGCATGCTTCAAGCAAAATCCCCCCCTCAGAGCTGTGTGGTGGAACATGGCCTGAGACAATGTACTCTGACTACATATGTATAATGCCCTTTGATATTAACGGGGGAATACAGAACACTGGATTTGCTCTATGGCCCTAAGTGAAGGATTCTTCTTTTTGTGTCAGAGTAGCATGTATCAGCGCTTTCGCTCATGGATTCTGTACATCTCCCTCAAACCAGCCCAAATAAAGCAAGCACCATGTGATCTGTCCTGGCACTGGCTCAGCAGGGTGGCATTGAACAGCTATATATATCTGGCACAATGTGGCTTACACACTGTGTGTGGATTTGAACATACTAGACAGCTCACCCAGAGTGCCCCAGCACACCCACAAAAGACGGTCAGTTGCACAGCCACTAGCGACAGCAGGAGCAATTGCCTTCCATATCTGCTGCTGTGCACGTGCCACTCCTGCTTATAAAGTTATCAAATGTGATGCCCTTCTCCTTAATAAAGGGGTTATCTGAGGGAAGGGAGGGGACGTTGTTTTGGCTGGAATTTCACAAGGCACAGGTGGTACAACCAGCTGCAAGATCTTTAGTTCTTGTTGGCTGTACACCAGCTCTTGGTCTTTTCATAGTTCTTTCACTGGTAGTGAAGGAGGAGGAGTGGCAGGAAGGGACAGTGGGCCCTTGATGATGTTGTTCAGCATCAGCAGCTGTCTCAGGTTGGCATTAGGCTCTGGAACAGTTCCTCAGGAGGTGTTTATGCTGAACCATTCCCTGGTGACACTGGACGCAATAGCAGAAATGGTAATGCAGCAAAACGGTTATGGAAAAGAATCCATACAAAAGTCTGCCCCTTCTCTGCATTTCTCTGTGCAAAACCATATTTTACTTTGTAAGCTGCTTGGGGTTGTACAACAAACAGAAGATATTTCTATATAGAAAATGATGTATTCTTCCACCATTGCTTCCCCTGAGTGCTACAGCATAAACTGTTGAAACGGACACAGCATATACCTCTAATTAACCAGTTATTCCTGAAGCTGCTCAGAGTGGAAATTACTGGAGATAAGTACCTAGATATCAGTTTTACACAAGATGGCATGTTCCTAGAGAATAGAGGCAAAACTCAAATAATGTCAGGTTGTGGAATTAGAAAGAAAGAAAGCTCACAAGAAGGGAAAACAGATTGGAGAGAAAAAGAGAACTAGGAGGAAACTGGTAGCTGCTTCTGCAGAAAACTGGGGGTTTCCTGAGTGGTACAAGAATTTAATAGGAAGATAAGACTAAAAACTTCAGTGTAAATAACACAGGGACTATTTTTCTCAGACTGCTATATGCTACCCTACTTTATCTCTCAAATGCCTGTCGAGATCACAGGAGGTTAACTTTGATGGCAGAATATCTTGAGAAGTTGTTTGTATTGGAAGCCCTGTTTGATTTCTCCCTCTGTTAGTGTGTACACCTGTATGCTCTCTGAGGACTCCTTGGAAAAGTACCTTTGAACTTCCCTAACATTTTTTGACCGTAGAAGTATGAATTGTAATGGGGTCCTGGAGGTTGTTTTGTTCAGCCTCTGGCTCAGTGCACAGCTATTACTAATTGGACAAATAATGTCAGCTCTGGGTTTGTTTTGTGTTGTTGTTTTTTGTTGTTGTTGTTGTGTTTTTTTTTTTTCCCAATGAGTATTGAAAGCCTCCACGGACAGAGATACCAACTTTTGAATAACTTGTTCCTGCACTACGAACTTACTCCTCTAGCGAGTATGTTTTCCCTAATGTCTACTCTGAATATTCTGAGCCACAGCTCATGGTTATTGCTCCTTGTTTTATTGTCTGTCACTACCAGGGAGAGCAGCTTGGTACTCTTTGTGACAACCCTTCAAATATTGCCTAGAGACCTTCCTTCCCAGCCTCCTCTTCACCGTCTTAAATAAGACCAGTTGCTTCAATCTTTCCTCAGCATTCATGTGCTTTAGCCCTAATGATCTTGGGTAACCTTCTGCTGGGACCTTTCAAGTTTCTCAGTATCCTCTTTGACTTTCAAGATTGTGAGTAGTGGCATTCCAGATGGAGCTGAACAGAGGGGGATGAAAGCTTCCCTTGGTCTGCTGGTTGTGCTCTTAACATAGCATGGTATGGGCTTTGCTTTATTCTTCCTTGGAAGGGGGTAAATTCCAACAGTACGATGCTTAGACTGATGATATTTGGCCTTCTTGTCACGGCCACGCTGCAGAAGACTACTGGCTGTGAGAGACAGAATTCACAAAGAACAGACTTGGGGAAGGCAGTTTAGAATATTTTAAACTTATTTTCTGAAGTGGGGATGTACTTGTGTACTGAGAGCAAGGAAAAGGTGAGTGACTGCTAACAAGTCATCTAGACACTTCAGAAAATGTTACCTCAGGTTCGCCTCAGTCAGCTTTCTTTTTTCTCTGTGCGCAGTGTATTGTAGAGAGCTGTATAAGAGCATTTATTCAAATCCAGCAAAAATAAAGCTCCTCTTTCTCTGCTAAAACAGGTTTAGATTTTTATCCTGCAAACTGATACAAAAAGCCTTGCTTCTGCACACAAGAAAAGCCCATCTCTGAGAACCTCTAATATACAGAACGTGTGAATAAAAAGAGGGGATGTAACATTTGTGAGATCCAGAAGCTTGTGACAGCCAGTCAGAAAATGAAACACATGTATTATGACAAAATCACAAACTGCTGGCTTGGCAGATTCCCTGGGAACGGGCAGGGAAGGTGATAGCTGCTCGAAAGTCAGAGAAAGGATCAATATTGAATAAATCAAAACAAATATGTGATAGGTTCTGAAAATGATATAAAAATTAAATACCAGTGAATTTGAGGCATGAAAATACCCAATTACTGGGCTAGCACTACAGTCACTGTCATACTGAGAAAAGGGGAAGGGCAGAATGAAATTACTGAAGGGGTAATAACTGGTAGCAGCCTTAACATTTACACAGACAGCTTGTCTCAATACACTCAGCACAGGAAGATACTGCTTGTATTTTATGGGTGGAGAAGTTGAGGCATGGACCACAGGGTTCTTATTAGTCTAGGTCCTCCACTGGATCTCACTAGCTGTCCCCCTTTCCCTCTGCTATCCATGACTCTCCCAGCATTCCACTGTGCTTGATTCAAGCCTGGATTTGCTCAGCAAAGGAAATGGCCACTTAGTTGTGTAGGAACTAGCTTCTTTGTGGAGACAATCTTCAAACCTAACACAAAGCAAGAGGGAAAAGGCCTCTGATGCTGGTGGAAGATTGGGATTGTCCTGCTTAGAAGCACTTTCCATTTAGAAAATTCCTCTTAATTGTGCGGTTTTTTCCTCCCAAATCTGCCTGCTTGCATAATTTTATGCATTCTCATGTGTTCTCCTCATCTGTTAAATTTTGCTTACCTATCACTTTAAATTAAAGAACTGAAATAGAAGAATTACCACAAAATAAGTGCTATATGGGCTTTGTGCTGCCTATCCACATTGAGGGAATTTCATCCAAGGAAGTTTTCTGCTGGAGACAGGCTAAGCTTCCAGGGATGAATTTTTCGAAGCAAACAGTATCTTCTTTCCTCGTTCTGAGGTCAGTTCAAGACACTGAATACAATACCTATGTCAGCATTTTGTTAGCATTTCTTATTTGTCTCATAACTACATTTAGTGAGCTGGTTCCCACATAACTCTAGATGAAGAGAGCCCTGATGTTTCGGGGAGTATCAGACTGCAAGCCCACACCTACATGTCCTGTCACCTTTCAGTGCCTTACACACATGTGAGATGTGTGATCACAAGACTGAGATTTTAGAAAATATTATCTGTCATAAAGATGCAAAACCTGTGAATTTCCAAACTTTTTTCACTGATATTTTTTCTTCATTTTTTTGTCTCAGAAATAAGACATTATGAGTGGTACATATTGATTTATGTTCCTTTAATGCAAGAATGCCAGTGAACCTAGCAGAATGCATGGATTTTCTTTTATTCTTAACTGAGCACATAATATGTTACCAAAATGAACATATACTGTGTCCAGCCTACTGAATTTCTCTCATATTTTTCAAATACCTTTACCTTGCTCATCCTATATTTCATTGAAATAACAGTTTGTCTTAGTTTATTCGTAAGGCTATATGTGCTATCACATTACTGCAGATTCTACAGATAAAGATGAGGAGAAACTGGAGGAATTGAAGGAATAGATGCAAGAGTAACGTTTATGAAACACACTGAGACAGCTTTCGATGGAAGATGCCGTAAAACTACAAAGCTATATTATTGCTATTATTACTTTATTATAGGTGGTTACCACACAGATCTATGACTGGACGAATTAAACTCAAATAAAAGCAAGGACTGATTTCAGCTGTTCCTTACTTAATCCTATAAAGAGTCAATTGATAATATATATTGCTACTGCTCCTGGCCAGGAAGTTATGGGAGGAGATAAGGTATTATTGGTTTTATCTGCTGCATGTCTTACATAGAGGGCAAATCCAGTTTCTCTTCTGCTTGGAAATATCTTGACATTTAGCTGGGATCCTCTGATCTTGAAGCTTGAATTTTGTGTTGGTATGCACCAATATACAGAAATTTGGGGCTTGGATATAGAATAGAACTGGCATTCTAGCTTAACACTAAATAGGCAGGGAATTGCCCTTTGTCTTCGAGTGGAATCTATCTAAGTATTTTTCCAGGAGGAGAAAACAGTGTGTGACTAATTCGGACCTTGTTTTCTGTGCTAAAGTGGTGTATGGGGTAGCTCTGATTGCTGCAGATCTTGGAGGCAGGTACCTGAGCAATGGCTTATAAAATTAACCTGCTGCTACTATACACAACTGAACCTCACTTGATATAAACTGATGTAACACTAATGTCACAGTCTCTTTTGCTGACCTTAGTCTCTCAGTCCAGAGCACCAAAAATATCACAAGCCATACCCCAACACCTCCAACAGTAGTGAGATAAACCCCCCAAACTGACAGCTCTGCAAGTCACATCAGCTGAGTCTGATTTAAAAGTACTTACAAGGCTTGTGGATATCTGCTAAGTGATATGAACATATTCTCTAATTTGTCTTTCTCCGGGCAGCTGGAGTGTGGTATCACCAGTTTTTAGCCTCTCTTGAGCTGGTAACAACTGTTCACCCAGGGAGTCCCCATTTCTTTACTTGCAAAAAACCTTCTAGATTTGTAAACATCTAGAAGTACAGTCCCCCACACAATCTTTTGACTCCAGGCCTATTTCTCCACTTACTTCTACAATATATGCCTCCAGGCTTTTAGCCTGGATTCATATGCCTGAGCCTCACAGAGGAAAGCAGCCGAGAGATTCTCAGTACAGCCTTCTCCAGTTAACAAAACCAAGTGGGTGTTAAATAGTAAAAGACTCAACAATAGGAGGACAGCAGTGCTTCAGAGTTGTTTTTTTAAAGTTTTGAAATTAATTTTAGTTAATTAAAAGTGGAGAACACATCCCTCTGGTCTGTTGTCAAGCAGAGAACATTAAAGACTGCAGCCCCAAAGTCCTGTGCTCTCCTGTGCCCGTTGTGTAATAGTGTAGGTTTTGGGGATGTCGAGGAAGGAAGTTTGACCCCTTTTTCATGGTTCAGTCAGTGGTGCTTATAAGGTCCTGATGGAACCTGAAACGTTTGTCCCAAAGGCTGGGAGGAGAATACCAGGGTTTGCTTCTGTTCTTCACAGGAGTTGCTCCAGATGAGTCAAATAATTTCGTGTTCCCTTGCACAATTTGTCTGCTGGATGGACCTTTATTAGCATGTGCAGGCCTTTACAATCCAGAACTAAAGCTTGGGATGGAGGTCAGCAGGTGTACATACTCCTGAATACCAAATGCCTGTTGGAGTAAGCTGCACCATATCAGAATGCTGCCCTCTTCTCTCCCTTAGTGTCTCTCCCTCTTAGTGTCACTTATATTTTGGGGTGTATCAAAATACCCATAACTTCCCCTCACATCCCTTTCAAAACAAACCCATTTGAATCAGATCATTGCAGCAACAAAAACCCAAGTAGGAGCAACAGCCGAAAAAAAGTACACACACCACTGCCATCCCCCACTTCCAAACCATCATCTTTTGCCATCAACTAAAAACCAGCAGCTTCACTTGATTTCATTTTTGGTAATAACAACAACAGAAATTTGCATCTGGGCTGACAATGTGTATAGTGAGTGTTAGCCCAGTGCGATTTGAAATTGGCAAGTTATAGCAACCCTCTGGAAAACCAGGATTAACAAGGGAAATGCTGACAAACACTTAACTACAGTAGCACTTGCTCTATACTATATAACACATAAAACAGTGAAATGGAACATAAGTGTCTCCTAATTATCGAAAATATTTTGGGGCTGCCTTGTGCTAAAATACTCATTTTCATCTTGCCTTTCAAATAATTTCTTTTCTCTCTCAAAGCAAATTTTGTTCTAAGCCACCTATCTTTAAAAAAATGCTGCTAATCACCATTAGAAGAGCAGCATTCTGCATGTGGGTTTTGGAAGGTTGTGTATAATAAGAAGAATTTCAAGGCTGTGTGGACTTGCATGACACCATATTATTGCATGAGCAAAAAACCAATACTGAATGGTAATAACCATTTGTCAGAGGCAGCACAGAGGATTACATTATAACCCTTTGCGTGTGTGTGTTTGTGTGTATCCTATATAAAGCAATCAGACACCTTCCAATTTCCAAACACCTGATAATGTTAAAGTTTATTTTATCACAGCCAAGGTTATATTTTCTTTCACTTCATAGTGACCCTAGGAAGAAGAGGAATAATGGATCGGGAACCTATTATAGCTATTCTGTGTTAAACAGCCAAGTAAAGGGCAAATATAGTTCTGTAGTGGAATCAATCACTGAATCCATCAGTGAGAATGACCCTCCTGGCCCCCACCTTCTTCCATGTGCCTAAGAATTTGCCATATTCAATCTTTAGGCTCTGAACCCAAATGCCCTTTGAAAGTGAATTTATGATCACTTCATCACACTGTCTATTAGCTCACTTTCTAACAAATAGGATTGAGAAATATATGGCAGGAACTGCACCGGCACATTTCCAACTAATGGTTAAAATGTCAGGGCGATAATGTACAAGTGTGTCTGCCCTCAAACACAAAATCAAATGCAGCTTTACAAGAGCTGTCGCCATTCCACTTTAGTTAAAGACTTGCAAGCTTCCTTCTTCCCTTTTCCAGGGCTGCAGTTTGGAAGCTGCTGCATCTCATCAGGGCTCAGTTTGCCAGTGCTGTACTGTACTTCATTAGGCAGCTCTATTTAATGGTTTCAACAAAAGCCATCATTTTAGCCCAACTGCCTTGACTAAATTAAAATTTCCAATCTCTGTTTTAGTGTTCTGCAACTGATGTATACATAAGCAAAACTGGTCAACATCTGCCAGGGGGTTGGCCAAAAGTTCTGTAAAGATGTACTTCACATTTCTGAAGCATGTGCAAAGTAACAACGTACTTATCCTCCTGAGGGCTCTCATGATTTTACTTCACCATTTGTTCAGACACACTTTAGCAGCATATAAGCCATACAGTTGATTCTCCCCTTGGTTGCAGTTTTATCTGTAGTGTCATTTTGAGTAATTGGGGTATGGTAGCTGATCAACTTTCAGGTTTCTCATTGGCAGAAAGGGACTGTATTGGCACCAAGAAAGAATATGATGGGTCCTCTCGGTGCCTGAGCAAGTGTCCCTCTTTTGCACTTGGCTACCCAAGGCCATTAGAAAATAAGCTTAATAAAGCAACTCAGTGTATACATCTTAACTATTCCCAGCCAAGGGGATGCAGCTATAGAAGAAATATTTTAAACCAATATGAAAGATGGTAAATGTACATATTTAGTCAGTGATCTGTGAAAGTTTTTGAATTAGTTTTTAAAGCTTTGTTAAGACCAGAACGCACAGATGTTGAAAACAAGTTCAGATGTAGCGACAGATGGTATTTGATTATGAAGCAGACTGTTCATATAATACAAAGATGCTGCTTCTGCCATACACAAGTAACTGCAGAGAGTGCAGTAGAAATTTTGGAAGGCAGAGCAGTTCAAGAGGTTCTTTGTGCAGCAATAACTTTCACGTTTTTCCAGCAGTGCTAGAATCAGGATAATTTTCTTTCTTTTGCAGTCAACACCCTCATTGCCCCCCCTCATCCACTCCTCCCCCCTTCCTCATCCCCCCACCATTTTCTCTCCTGTTGTATAGCTGTCTTACACTTTTTTGATCCTCTTTTCAGGTCATTTGAAATCAGATTAAGGATTATTACACTTTATTTATATTTATGGAATAACAAAGTTCCTTAAGGTTAATAATAACAATAATAATTATGAAAAATTACTGACATTATCTACATAAAAAATAGTACCATATTTTGGACAAATCCTGAATTTTGCAATTTGCACTGTATCCAGACTCCCCGGACGGTTGTACAGGTCTTTTGCTGAGGGCAACATACATGCTTATTTGCTGGGGCTGCACCATTTTCATGTTTGTCAAAACCACAGTCATCCACCCCTTCCACTTCCCTTCTCCAAAGAGATGTGAGAATGGTACTGAAATTTGGAAAGACAGGGAGGGAGCTGCATGAAGGGCAGGAGTGCCTGCCACTGAGTACCAGCTTCACCCCACTGATAAGAACGTTTCCCCTGCTGGTGGGGGCTCCAGGCCCTTTCTGCCACTGCTGTCCTTCGGCAGCCCCATGGGCCCCCTTGCCCCACCAGCTTTGAATCCCAGTACCTTTGCCCAGAGTCAGGAACACCCTATGTGGCCTCAGGCAGCACCACCCGCCCGGCCCTTTGCATAGGGTCATTCACTGGTAGAGCCAGGTTTCCCCTCTTGCCCCACCACAGCACACCCTGACCTGCTCTTTTCCCTGCCAGCCCCTGGGTCAGCTGTGCTGTGCCTCTCCCTGTGCCGCAGCCAGCAGCTGGCCATGGCCCAAGGAAGGTCTGCTGAATACTCCGGAAATTTCTGGAAGGGCAGAAACACTGTTTAAACAGCAGGCCATTCTTGATGGTGTGCACCAGCACCAAGAAGGGAGAGATCTGGCTCATGGGTAGGGGGAAATCCTCACCACGCATGGTCTTTTCCAATTCCTCTGCAGTTCCCCCCAGGTTCTGTAAAGGCAAATGGCTGGGTAAACAGTGTTCTAAAATATTGGCTCTGGTCACTCACAAAGATGCAAAAGGATGCCTGAAAGCAAGGTTTCTGCTAGGAGATAAAACTGAAACAGCAGCAGTGTGTCGATTGCACAATATAAACCGGGGTCTTTGGGAGGGCTGCACAGGAACCCCTTGTGCGCTCTGTTAATGAGTAACGGGAGCGTTAATGAGTAACGCACAGGGCTGGAAGACCGGGCGCTGTTCCTGGCTCTGCAGAGGGCAGATGGGGGGTCCTGGGGAGATGGTGCCACCGTCCCGTGTCTCCATTTCACTGTCTATAAAATGGGGACACGCAGCTGGCAGCATGAATAGATTTTGAGCTCAGCCTTTTGAAAGTGCTCGAGATTTTTCCGTGTGGCGCTCAATGCATGGTGGAGCTCCCCATCTGAGTTCCAGGTTTTACCTAAAGTCATAATGCATAGGCTCATGTAAGAAAGCAATGAATTTCACTGCTTCTAAACACACACAATTTATTAGAAAAGATCTGAAATACACCCTTTGACCTGGGCATTCTCCAGCTTCCAGGCTGTTTGCAGAAATAAAAAAATAAAATTTTCAGATAAGCCTTTGAAGTAGCTCAAACCTCCGCCTCATGGGTTGTTCAAGATCCACCCCTAACTGTCCTGTGGCTTTCTTTAATATGCCAGCCACTATTGCTGTCCATGAGGTGCAGGTAGAGTCTCCAGTCTGACTGGCCAATCTTCAGTCTGAGTCAGGCAATGCAGTCCCTGGGGTGACTGTGTTGTAAGAGCCTTGTGTGGATTACTGAGAAACTGTAAAAATAATAAAAATAAAAAAATAAAAATCTAAAGTGCCTCCACTTCAGAGAAATCTGGGCTTGGAGCATCATCTCTTCCTTTTCAAGCTCTGACCAAATTATTGAGCTGATAAGCGATTTCCCTTGGTTTTACATGCGCTGGCAGGAATTATCCTTGAGTGCTGCATATTAGGGTTGTTTTGTACTAAAAGGTGTTAAACACTTGTAATAAATATTTTTCCTTATTTCCCCTAGGACACAGTTCCATCTCTGGTTGGTGAAGCATAAAAAAGAGCTGTCATGCCCAGTTTTAATAGGCAATAGGATTTCAAGCCCCCAGAGTTGTTTCACAGTCTGGCAGTAGCCATAATGAAACTGGCCACTGTTGCCACAAGACTTTTTCCTCTCCTGCATTCTCCCCTGTTACCTCCCACAGCTGCTTGACTGGCAGGTCTCTTGCAAAACTGCAAACATATTTACATTGGAGCCAATAGTATTTCTTTAACTATCTGTGCCATCTTTCTCTCTCTTTTTTTTTTTCCCTTTCCCTTGCCTAGATAGAGAGTCAACCTTAAGTATAATTTTAAAGAATAAAATTAAACCCTGCATGCAATTAACTGCCTTTGAGTGTGAACAGCAGTTCATTTTCATGTGTTTTGTTGTGAAGCAAATAGCTTGTTTGTTTGTTTGTTTTTTCACACTGATTCCCAAATAAATGGGAAAGTACCACTATTCACTCGCCTAGGATTTATTCATGAAAATGCAATCACAGCCTCGCAGACTCTGGGCAGAGAGAGGTGGGGGGGTCCTTTCTCTGAAGCAGAGTCGGTGTCTCACTCTGCTCTGCAGCTCTGGAAAGAGTCAGGCTAACCTAAGCCAACAAGCATTTGAGTGTCTAAAAAACTGTAATATTTAAATAAAAGATATCTCTTTCATCTCTTTGGGGCACAGGTATCCTAACAGTGTTAATAAAGAGTACACAAAAATGGGCTTCGTGGCAGTGGATGGATATTCTGCACTCACCAATCTATCAGGTTTTTAATAGGCACTTTCTCCAAATGCCCCTGCCTACTCAAAAGCTGGGAGAACAGACAGGCCTTGCAATGAGCCCAGAGGGTCAAACACTTGGACCACACAGGGAAACAACCCTCCTACCCCACAGCCCTTTTAATCTATCAGTTCCGCCTTCACCATGGGAGCCCTCCAGCCCCGTTCAACAATAAGCTTTAGCAAAGATTTAGTTTTGCGTATTGTGTTCTTAAAATAAATGCCATCCCATATTTTAAAAGTCAGTAAGATTAGTCAGTTTGGGGAAACACTGGAACCCTTTGCACAGAGTGACTGACTGACTTAGCATTATTTCCTAACTGCAGTCAGTCATATGCTGCAGCTCTCCTTTTCCCTCCTAACAAAGAGGGAAGACTGGATCAGAAGGGATCATCTCCATAGAAATTGTGTTGGCACAACTTAGACTGGGCATAAATAAGGGTACAGACCAAGAAAACGAGAGCAATTAACTCTTTCAGGCTCTCAAATGACAAAATGCAATCTTCCAGAAACATTTGGTTTCTCAGTAACATGACGTGAAAGGACTCCAGTTCCTAGTGATGGTCTCATTGAGATAAAATTCCTCCATTTGCCTTGCTTGGGAATGATTCATGTCTTCCTTATGATTTTTAAGCTAGAACATAGTATCTTCCTTATTGTAAAAATTCCAGGTATTAGGGGAACTGAGGATTTCCAAGCACAGATGGCCAGATCTGCAAAATTTGGATCATTTCAGGGTGCTTGAAGCCTGGGAAAGTTGATTTGGCCCTCTGCAGTGACAGGGACTACTTGCCAAGTTCCAGTCTAGCTCTGAACTCCTGCAGCATTCTGAGATGCCAATAGCTAGGATTTCTTATTTAGAGATTTGTGTGCTTTCCACTGCCGGGTAAAATGGCAAATAGTGTCTTGTATTTCATAGAACTAGCACACTTGAGAGAAAAACTGATAAGGGGACAGAGGGAGTTAGCAATTACCCACGCAGCTCATATCCTTTGGTCCATTAACTGGGTACCTGAGGATGATCGTCCTCTTCCTAATCTAGTTAATTCTTGGTAACTGACACAAGAACGAGCCCTCCCATGTAGTCTGCAGCTGCCTTTGTAAGCCTTTGCTGGGGCTTGCTTAACCAGCTGCCTGGTTGTAGCCTCCTCACCCTCTCTTTGCTGTCCCCTGACAAGGAAAACATTTTCATGGTTTCCCAGCAGCTCCCTCCTGGGCTGCCCATGTTTGCTCTGAACCTGGACTGGAAGAGGACCTCCTCAAGGCTGGAGGCTTTCTGGAGTGGATGAGCCAGAGACCTTGACACACTCATCATTTCAGACACTGCAGTCTGCCCTGCACACCATGCCATGGTTTTAGCATGAATCCACAGACAGTTAGTAAATGCTGTGAGGCAGCCAGCTCCTTAAGAAATGACCTCAGTGTCAGGTATTTTGATCTGAAAATGCTTCTAGTATGTTGGTTTGATAATGTGGATAGATGTCAACTAGGAAAGCCAATTTGTTTGCAGTAAACCCAGAGAAGATCTCGCACCTAAATGACTGTTAGTTATGTAGATGCAACTTCATGACCTTCCACTGACCTCCTTTACACCTGTTGTTGATGTGGCCCAGCAAATGCAACCCCAGTTGTATGAAAAGACATTGATTTTTAATTGCTGTTGCAGATATGAAGTATTTATTTGGTTGTTACAATGTAGCTAAAGTTGGATTCAGACTCCAGCTCAGCTCTACAGTGTCCTGAGGCTGAATCACGGAAGATTCTGAAAATAAATGACCTCAGATCAAAACATATTTTTAAAATGCTTCTCCTTCAAAATTAGAGAAATCTTGCGTGATTTTGTGATCCAAATAAGCTACCATCTTACTGCCATCTGCACCAATTCTAAGCCAAAAAGAGACCTTTTTTATCTGAAACAGTGATATAAATCAAAGGTTCACTCAACCTCAAAATGTTAAGATACATATGAAACAGCTGACACAGTGAAGGACTAGAGCAAAACCATGAACAAATACATTTTGAGGAATTGTGTAAGAACAGACTAGTTATATATAATGCTGCTGCTGATACAGCTTGAAATGGAAGTGATCCACAAGTGATGGATTACAATAGAAATAATACAGAATGGTATCTGGTCACTACCATTAACAAGACCAAACTGGTAACAGTAACAAATGTGAACCACATCCCAACAAGCACTTTCTTTACATTCACCCAACTTGAGGGACTCTCTGTCACAGGACATCGGTATGGCAGGCATATCCAGGAAATGATTAAACAGCATAAATAAAAGTACCTTCTAGCTCACATTGGCTACATTTAATTTAAAGGGCTTTCTATACCTCAGACATAACAGGTCTCTTACAGGGAGTTATTCCTTGTCAGATAGACTATTGCAAAATAACATTCATTATCTTAACCGGCGCTGTGCTGGAGGTAGGACACGGATGCGATAAATCATTATATCCATTTTGCAAGAGGGTTGGTAGTTTCATTAATAAATAATTTGAACTAAGGGGAAAAGAAAACCTTCAGAGGACTACAGTGTTAGGCACAACCTGGCCACAGCAGAGTGGTTCGGGGGTTCACCTCTTGCTGTGGGGCAATATAAACTTTTGGAAATAAATATAAACAATGGCAATGAGCTTGTAATTTATATTTTATTTTGCACAAGCTTGCATATATACTGCACATACATTCAGTTTAGAGAAGATGGAAGGCACACAAGGCAATTGAACTACTGTATCCTTTAAGTGGTACAAAGCAAAAAGGTAAAAGTCTGGAGAGTATACAAAAGCTTTAAACACACAAAATAAAATCCACCCCCCCCAAAACATTTTTCCTGTGTTTATCTTAAATTTAGTAGCTGCCAAGCTAGAATTGTAACTTTTTTCAGTCAATTGTCTACTGCACCTTTTTTTTTCCAAACAGACAGGGGAGTCTTATTGTTTTATCTTGTCATCAATTAATATTACAGTACATCCTTGGTAATACAAAATTGTACACCTTCATCAAATAAATTAGGATAAATTAAACCAATAAATTATGCAAAGTCTTCAGAACAATAGACGACAACAAAAAAATCCACAGTTGAAATTGCCTCTAGCTAAAAAATAAAATAAAAAAAATCAAAAATTGACTTTATCAGTTCAGTTATTGTACTATCTTCAAATTAAAGGGTCTTTATTACAAAAAAAAAAGAGCTTAATAATGCTATTTACAACATATTGCTAAATAATATAAAGGCAGTGTTTTGTCACTTTTGTAACTATATACATATGAGTAATGGCTGGGACAATATCAGTTTAAACCTTAACCTTTGACTCTTCTGGGCAGCATTAAAACCAACCTTAAGAGGCTTTTTTTTTTCCTTCTGTTTTTAGTTTCTGACTCTTCCACGTTATATGGTAATGAGATGGTTATTGTGTTTGTCTACAATCTCACTAGAGGGGTACAATTAATGCAGAAAGTATGGATTTTGGAGAAAAATGTAAGCTCACTGTTTCTTCTAGATTTGTTTCTACATATCCCAGTATTTGTGCATTTGGAAGGTGGCTGCTTTGGGAGAGAGGTGACTGTGGCTCAGATGAAAACTCTAAATAAAGTCATAGTGCCACCACCTTTCATACACTAAAAAGGATATTCCTAAGAAGATACAAAGGTTAAATACCAGTTTTCATCCCAGCTCTAAATATGAGCATTTTTAGCTTCAGTTTATAGATGGTTTACAACCAACAGTTCTACAGAAAACAAAATTGCATTTCCTTCAACAGAACATTTAAGTGCAATACAGTAACTGCTTACTCATATAAACCAGTTACATTCCTTAAGGGGAGCTTTTTGAAAACAATGCGTATTGGAATTTTCAAACACATAGTTGGTACCAGAAGGAAACATTTGCACTATTAACACCAATGATTGCTATATAATACACATGGCAAATATAGTTTTTGCTTTCACTTCTCATGTACAGTGCTCATTTTGGGGGTTTTGTAAACCACTTTCCATTTTTAATATATATATATATATCTTTCTGTATATATATATATGTATAATCTTTCAATGCTGCTGGTGAAAATCCTATCTTTAAAGCCACAAAATCTTCACCTTTATTTCTTAATTAATATTAACCTGTGGAAAAAAAACATTTTTCTATTAACTGACTTCATATATATAGAAAAAAAATCTGCAATTTTACAGAAACTGTATTACCCATTCCCTTGACATCTGATGAAAGAGACTTAACTTTTAAAAGTAGAGAGCTGGATTTTCAAGAATGCTTTCAACTATCTACACAGTTACTGTAGTGTTTCTTATAAATTCAACAGATGTTTTCAGAATGTAGTTATTAAAATCTTATGTCTTTATGCAAGAACAGCCATAAGGTTGAATATTTACATTGCTTTATAAAAGTTCCCCTCGGTTTTCAATGTTCACCCACATACCTGGTACAGTAACAAAGATTCTTCAAACTTAAAACACTTTAATTAAATAATACTCAGAGGCACAAAGCAAACCTCAGGAATACATGGGTGAACACCTTCTTAAATAATTACTACATTCTAACATCTTCCACGTGTTTACCATTAAATGTGAAACGTTCCCATTAAACGACCAGAGATACAGTAAGAATTAAATGTTTTGTAGTTTGCAAATAGAACATTCTTTTCACAAAACATAACAAATGTCTAAAATAGGTTCTTAATCTAGATAGGAAAAAGGTAAGCTTTTCACTTCATACGTATATTTTATGTGTGTGTGTGTGTTTCTGTGTAAATATACATACATATGCCCACACATGTTGTCCTGTGTGTGTGACTACATATGTATATGTATATGCACATATGTCACGTATGAAATATTGCTTCTATACTACTTTTCATCAGGCTAAGAAAACACAAGATTTGCACCACAGTTACAAAAAATTGGCTTCTACAAGAATTTTCAAAACTTGAATGCTGCTCAAACAATTGAGAAAAAATAATTTGCATTATCAAACTGTTCTAAAAATTCTCTTCTTCAAAAACGTATTCTCCTGCTTTGTTTTTTTTTTTTTTTTAATTTTTAAAAAGACACAAAATATGCATAGCTATCAACATTATGTCAAACAGCTGGAAAAAAAAAAAGTCAGTGTTTATTGCAGCTGTAGTAATTGAAAAATAAAGTTTAAAAGATGAAAATTGTAAGCCACAGAAGGCACAAGAACAATTGTACTTGTGGGGGAAAAACTGGTATTTTGAAGGATTTTTTTATCCTTCCGCTGGTGCATTTAAGGTCTAGGCACAGACTATAACCTCAAGTTTATATGCAGAAATAAATCTGAATTAGCAGTAAATGAATGGCAAGATGGGGTTTCCACATGGATTTTGAAATTCTTTTCCTATGTAAACTTTTCATTACAATAAAAGTAGCCTCCTGCCTTTTAGCCATTTTTAGTGAAATAATATTGAGATCATTTAAAAGAAAGTGGATTCTACTTAGAATTTATTACGAGCTATGCCATGTATTTTAAATTTTAGGTGTATTGGGAGGCACAAAGGCAATATGGCTATAAAATGCAGAAAAATCACGTAACTGGAATGATCAAATTATCATTTATTCAGACCAAGGAGGTTTTTATTTTGTTTTTAACATGAAATTTCTATTCCTAATTCCTATGCCTCATTTACTATTGAGATTATGCTACTCATAAATAAATAAATAAATGCAACAACAAGTGTTGAGTACACAATTTCACTTATTTAGATTATGTGAATCCCATTGCAGCCAAATAATAACAATAATAATAATAATATTAATAATAATAATATAATAGTAATAATAAAAGCAACTGTAAAATCACAGATTGAGATGGTAGCTAGTAGTATGTCCACATAGTATGACTAAAGTATGGCTTTGCTTTCTTATGTCCAAGGTGACAATGCAGAGTTATATTTTGTATCTGATGGTATGCCAATGATGAACTTACTGTATTAAAACTTGAGCATTTTATGCCACTTCTTCCCATAAATCAAAAAAGTGCATGAACACAATTTTCATCCTCAGAATTCATTGGAGTTACATTTTTATGAAGTGTAATGTTTACCAAATCATGCACACACACATTAAAAAAGAAGGGGAAAATGAAATAAAGAAAACAAAATAAAATTAAAGAAAGTGTAAGAAAATAAAATAAAGAAAAATAAATCCTGTCTACTGTAAGGATACATACACTATTAGGTACTCTCAGAGAGTCTAAGATCAAGATTTGTTTTGCTTTTAATGCATAGTGAAAATGTTGGCACTTCATCCCATGCTATTGTCTGCATTGCCTATACTCCACAGATACTGCTAGTGCTTGAAAAGAATGACAGGGAATCGTAGGATTGTGCTGTTTAATTTGAAGTCAGCAGGTTTTTAAGGCTTTCTGCTAACAATAATTGCTTTCATACATTTCTGTCTATCAGCAGTATTTGTAAATGAAGTGAAATTGCAATGATCAGGTCAGCTCTTTAGTCACATGGGTAAACTTTCACTCTCCAAAGTCAAAATGTAATTTTAAATAAAGAAGATACAATATCCTCAATGGTCTAAATATAATTCACATCTAATTAGGAATTTCCTCGAGATTTAGATTGAATTACGTAGGGGAAAATACTATTGTTTGATTAACAATAAATTCTTACTGCATCCGTACAAAAGACGACAAAGAAAATGACAAATACAGTGTGCCATAGCATATTCAACCTTCCCCCAAACTTCTGGAGACCGTATCTTTCTGAAAACATGAGAAAAGGAGAGCCACTGAAGAAAGCACGAGAACTAGCAGCCAGCTTTCTTTCTGTCACATCGGGGTATAGTATTCAGGCAGACCCAGATCCGTCATGGACTTTACACTGTAGCTCAGGTTTTGGTCAACACTAGCTCCAGCTTCAGAAGACAAGTGCAGCACATCGCTCAAATAGATTTTTTTCTTTTTTTTTTTTTTTAAAGCTGCACTTACCGTAGTTTTAAAAATCTAATTTGGTTATCTGAACCCTGCATAGCCAGGAGGACACTGATTTTTGTATATGCTTGATTAGATTTTTATGAAAACGTCATTTTTATTCTTCTGATTAGGAAAAGACTAATTATATTTTACAGCTACAAACAAGCTTTTTTTTTTTTTTCCTTTGCCTCAGCACTGTAAGGTGAAGACTCTTTTACTATATCTAAGATCATTCAAAAAGTGCTTTTCAGAACAGATGTCAAATACGGACAGAAAACTTTGTATACTGGAAAGGGGATCTTGGGAGGCAGAATGGACTAAGAAAAGAACAAATTTAGGGACAAATGCCACTTAAAGTAAGACCAAGACATGGCAATATAGGACGCTGAAGGTTTCATTTTTACTCTATGGAGAGTGAAATGCTTCCGCTTTAGTAAGCTGACCATAATCCAAAATTAGTGTGGTTGATACGATATTGTGCATGAATTACTGGCCTAACCCTGCAAGAACGGTAAATTTTTTGATTTTTTGATTTGTGCAAACATCCCTTGCTGCAATTCAGAGAAACAACAACCTGGTGTGTTGATTACTGGTGCAGGGTATCTGTCATTTCTGCAAGGAAAGCATGAAGAATAGAGTTTGCTTTTTTTGGGTGTCACTTCTTGGAGTGAGTACCTAAAATAGATGTTGTATTTGTTTTGAAGTATGAAACAAAATTTAGTTATTGATTAAAAAGTATATAAATACAAATAAAAAAGCTTGAAGCTTATGAAGTGACTCCACAGAGTTCAGACCTTTAGCAGTATAAACATAATATAAACTTCATTGTCTGTAGTATTGTGCCATGACATTAGTCTCACCAAGACAAAATGCCACTTTGCAGCAAGCAATAAATCTGACAAAGCATTTTTAAACATAATGCCCTAACTTGCTAAGACAGGCTTTTACACACTTCCAAACTCTTCTCCCTGAAAATTAACCCCGTTGATTCTTCAAATGTTAAGGGTCTCGGGCAAAAGTAAACCAAAGGCTGAAGTAAAATAACCATCCCCTTGGAACTAAACGAAAACTTATATCCAGGAGGGATCAGTCTAATTCCATATACATATATATATGTATGCAATACACATATATATGAAATTAAAATAGAGACACACATGACTTGGGCATCAGAAGGGGACTGCTACTTTCATACATTCATAAATAGCTGCTGAACTCTCTACTCATGAAGAAGCTCTTGTAGGCAGTTTGGGGATTTGAAAATCTCAGGGACCTCACTGTCCAGCTTACAGATGACCTTGTATATGGCCTTCTTCCAGGAAGGATCAACATCTTTGCCTGCGATAATGGCATTGAAAAACTCCCGTAACGTGATCTGAGCCACTTCCAGGAATCTCTCTGGAACCTGCTGATACAAGGAGACAATGGCATTAATACAGTTTTCAATTTCAAGTCTCTGGTTCTTCAAAGGAAACTGAGCTAAGTTCTTTCTTTCAAAAAGGGGCTTACATAGCACCTGCATTTTCTAAATGTGGCAGCCTTCTATTCTCTTATGCAAAGCTGTTATATATAGTACTATAGCAATAACTTTTATAACATGTGTTAGAGATCTTTATAAAGTCTACTGACAGAATGTAGGTAACAAAATGTTACTGTCTGACTTTGGAGAGTAGGGGATTTATAGGATATAATTAGCAGGAGGGGAAACAAACACAATTGTCTTCAAGGAAAGAAATCTCTGCTTGATATTTTACCCGTGCATTTAGGGCTATGTTCTCTTCTCCATGTGAGGACTAATATGAAAGTTATGCATGCACAGAAAGCCCTTTGTACCTCTGTGCTTAACTTTGGTTACAACCAGTGCTGAAAGCTATCAAAGAAATGGAGTACCTCTGAATGTTATTTGTAGTTTAAAACCAAGCAAGCAAGAAACCCTTCAGCTAGTAGCTTGCTTGTCTGGCTGCTATGCAGGAGAACCCCATAAGATGGCTTCCTCAAGAGACGTTATGGTTTCCCTTTCTTTTTCATAAGTGTATGTATAGCACCCAACCTCTTCAATGGGTGAATTGCACTCCAAGTGGCTACTGAGCTGGGATGCTTTAAACTCATTTGGGGTTTCTAAATGTCACTGTCACTTCATGGGTAAGTCAAACAGTCAGCTAGCAGGAACATGCCACTCTCATAAGCCCCTGAACAATGGGTGAATGTTAAAACCCACAGTTGCCTCCAAATTTTAGTAATTCATTCTAAACAGTTGTCTCAGGCACTAGCACCGCCTTCTTACCCTTTGCCTTAAATGATTCAAAAGCAATCACTATAATGAACTCTAGGGCAGTTGCAAGGTTGAGGTAATCTCCATGAAGGTATTCTTTTCTTTTATTACGGAAATATGGCTTCACAGCTCTACAACTGCTAATACATGGCCGGCCAGTAGCCAGCATGCTGATAATAGCAAGTATTCCCTCGCTGCTATTCTTTACCCCCTCCGGCAAGAGGAGTTCTCTGACCTACACTAGGAACCACTTGAACCTTTCCTGTGACCAACAGACACTTGGGCAGATCTCACTCATTTACTGAATTCATGTCACATTGCCAGATCAGAACCAGCTCCTTATTCTCTACTTCAGGCTTTTGTCTGTCTCCCTTTAGAAGCCACTCTCAGAAAATTTGTCTGGATATGTGTATGAACAACCTGATACCGCAGAGCTCTGGAGCCTCACTCACCTATCACCATTGGGGAAACACTAGCAGTTTGCTAGCCATGTTTTGCCATCAGATGAGCATGAGATCAGCTCCCCCTGACACCAGCTGACAAACTCTGCTTCCAGAAGCCCCGCAGAAGTCCTCCGTCTACCTCTGAGAGTGAAACCCAGCCCCTCCACATTTTTATCTGCTCCCAAAGACAGGTTGTCTTCTGTGGAAATTTTTCATTCAACTGGCCACATAGAAAGAAACATTTTTACAGATGTCCTATTACAGCAACAATTAAGAGAGAAAAAATTATGTTTCACCATGCTTTTCTCATTCCTGCATTGCTATACAAAAAGGATATGCTTCTTCTGTTCATGCAGTTCAAACAAGGCTGCTCATGTGTTGTTCATCACCCTTGGTATTCCAGGGTGCTAATCAAGGGGAAGAAGCTTTTGACTACATGATTCTAGAAATCAAGAAAAGTAGTAGATAACCAACTTAATGGACTAGACACTGACGTTAGTTCATGAGGGCAAAACCTTTTGGTTTAGGTATCCACTCCAGAGGACCAACATTAGATGTCTTTCTTCCCTTCCAAGCTTCTAGAGATGGGAAGGAGGCAATTACAAGCACTTCCACAAGAAGAATAAAGTCTAAATGCAAAAAGTCCTACCCGACCTTCCTACCTCGTGGTTACACCCATGACAACTTTAAACACAGAAGTGACAACACAGGCTTTAAGTTGAGTCTTTGCCATTCATTTTCTACCTGTACACTTGATAATTCTGCAGGTAGGGGATGCTGCTTCTCCATGGAGTAGGCAGTGTGAAACCCCTGAACCACTACCTTCCAGGCCTCCCACCCCTGTAGAGACACACTGGTTTTTCTTTTAGACTAGGAGTTATCTTTTATGGTCTAACTTTATTGTACCTGAGTCACATCTGCAAGGTTGGGCCCCTTTGAACCCAGTACAGCAGGCTGCAGAGAGCAGCCCACAAACAATATTAAATGAACATAATAGTGAATGAAGCTCTATGGGGGCTTTGAAGCTACCCAACTTTTCAGTTTCTTCTTTTGGATGCTTCACTGTGTAATGCTGAATTCCCAAAGATCTCCCTTACTCCTCAGGCATTAGAGCCATTCATAGCTCTTTCCTTTTGGGATGTTATTAGCAATTTTCACGTCAGACTGGATTACACATGTTACTTTGCATGTTGTAATGTGAATTCCATTGTGATTAATCCCCACAGGATGGTGCGCTAGCTAATACTTTTCCTT
>VYXB01010662.1:488960-503960 GCA_013397135.1 Pachyramphus minor
GAGGGGGTGAGAGGGGGAAGGCCAGATCACTCTTCTTGTTGGATGAGCTGGACAATGGCTATACAGAGGAACTCTGTAGGAAGCCTCTTAACCCAAGGATAAGATATAAACAGCATCTATTAGACAAGTGATGGAGAACCTCCCCAGGATGATGAGTGAGTCCACTACTGGGGGAGCAGTCGCACCATGGGTAGCTCGGGGTCAGACAGCTTTAATGTGTGTGCACAGCGGTCCACACCAGCACAGGCACAGCAACAGAAGAGATTAAAGAGAAATACTTCTGCCAAGGAAACCTCATACACAGCACAAATTAGATTTGTACATGCACCACCCCATCCCCAAAATCAGGATAAGGTGAACTTTGGGGGCAGAGAACAGCCTTCTTAAAGGAGATGGTTGAGAAATTCCACTTGTGTCACCCACACATAGCCCTGATCCTCTTCCTCACAGGAGAAAGATTTAAACCTGGGTTTTGGTGGAAATCTAAACGTGCATTCCCATACCCACAGCCTGTAGGAAACTGATCAAGGACAAGCCCTTTTGCATTCCTTCCCTACCTGTAAGACACTGCATCAGAGCAATGTTGGGGTCAAGCCAGCAGTAATCCAGTGAGGCATCACACTACCTCTGAACCCATTTCTCCGTGGGCTTGCAGAGAGGCTGGTGACACTCTGACCAGCCACTTCCTTGCATGCATTCCACCAGTCCAGGGACCTCCCTTAACAAAAGGACCTGCCTTAACAAAAAGCTATAAGGCAGCTCACCTATCCACCTGGCCCTTCATAGACAGCGGTCTTGTGCAATTAGCAGCTCCAGGCACAGACCTGATGTCTTTTCCAGGATAACACTGCCACGAGCTGCACTGCCCTACCATCGGTTTTCCTGTGCTCGCAAGGGCAGTGTCTGCAATACCCTCGCTGCTGTCCTGGCTCCTGCCACGTTTATCCAGACCGTCACCTCCCCTCACGCACACACTCTGTTCTCCAAGGGCAGCGAGCTGCTGAGTGGGAGCACCTTAGCCCTGCAAGTTGGTGTGGCAGCATATCAAGCAGGAGGCTTTGGCTTCTACACAGGAATTGCAGGCAGGTTTTGGAGTAAGTTGCTACACTTTTTGGCGTGAAAGCCACGGCAGCATATGGCCCAATGTTCTCAGTTTAAGTCTGACACTTAACATTATTTAACAGTTTCTGTGTTAGGTGCTTTATAAGGTAAAGGAAATTAACAATTTTCAGCTAATTAGATCACTCAATTGGCTGAACATCCTGGACACCTCTTAGCAAAAAAACAGGTTGGCTCAGGCAATGGAAAGGCTAATGCCTCTTCCATTATCACTTATGAGGAGAGGGAAATAGTTGGAAAGGATGCTTTTGTTTTAAAAACACAAATGAAAAATACCTCAACTATTGGACACTCTAGTAAGCACACTTTTCTCCCAGCCAGCACCTTTCTAGTGTCAATTTGCCCACCTGTACATGTGTCCCAATCCCCTTGGCTACAGCAGCAGCTCTCTGGTGCCACCACGGTCTGCATTTATTGCCTTCAAGTTTCCTCTCACAAGTCCTGCTGTACAAACCTGTTACTAAAGAGATTTTTTTGGAAAGCAAAAAAAACGGACAAGAAGCTCAGTGGCCATTCAGGAAAGTCTGTTCTTCCACTGCAGCACACAAAGAAAAGCCCCCTCTTTTGGGACATCACTTATGTTGGGAAGGGAAAAGCCTTAGCCTAAGTCCAGCTCAAAAGAGAAAAATTACGAAAACAACACAGGTTGCTTATTGCATTTACTGTTGCACTGTAGGTTTTTTATTCTTTGTAAAAAGCTGGAAAACACTTGACTCTCAAATTATTTAAGAGTATATTTGAAAAATGTGTTTGTTTAAAATAAATCTGAGACCCCTTATCCCTTGAGAAGAGTTTGGGGCACCAGTAATCTAGTGCTGGCTTACTGTTATCTCCTTTGCCAAGCTCACAAAGAGGAGAGAAAATGGGCATGGCTCTTACAAGGGAAAAAACTGACAGTGGGGCTGCTGAGATGCCTGATAATATCAGGGAAGTGAAAGTGGTAGTGCAGTGAAAATGGATACTGCATGATACATTAGATTTAATCACTTGCATTTCAATTAAGCTTTTCCACAAATAAAGATTGGGAAGTACTCTGCAGGCTCCCTGCACGGCTGGAGAACCAAGCACCGCTGGTGCCGCGTGCCCCGGCTGAGCGCCGGCAGCGGCGCTTCTGCATCTCACCCAGGCTGAAACCCTGCTGCTGCCTCTCGGGAGCCTCCCGGGTAGGACCCATCTTCCCATTTCGAAGTACACGAGAGGCATCCTGCACCATGCGCATCACTGCACCCCTGTAGGATCTCTGTCCTGGAACTGCTGTGGCCACGGTTCAGGGGATGAGCCTATCCATCATGGAAACACAGCTACTCTGCCATGGAAACACCATGGCTTCAATGTGCTAGTTTTTAAACACAAAACTTGGTAAGACTTGAGAGTAGAGCGGGCTAAAACAAAACAAAACAAAAAGGACTTTCCATTTTCAATTTGTTTAGACTTTTTGCACCTTGAAATTCAGTTCTCCCTTTCCCTGCCCTCAAAAATCATGAACAGTATTTCACTGGGAAGACTTATAAATTTCCTTTTCTGCCATACTGATGAATTAGAACTGCATGAGATGTAAAGGCTTCTAATGGAAACTCTGATTGCCCTTAACTTGCTGTATTGCCAGTGGCACTGCTGCAGAATGGAAAAATCGCTAAGGCTCCTACAGCTCATGATAGCTGGGCATTTAGTATGTGTTGGGAAATGTAAGAAAGAACCACAGGAGGGGTTACTGTCACATCCCAGAAGCTGTCTCATACAAAAATTGAAGGAGAAATAAAACTGTCACGCGCAAGGATAGCCTAACTTAAACTCAGTCCATTGTGGTAAAACGCAATCTGCTTCAAGAGGCCGCCTACAATGCCAAGCAGCACATTACATACCCTGCTGCCAAATTCTGGCAGGTACCACATACAGGCGCCCACAAAAAACCTGTCCAGAAAAGTAAGTACAGGGATGACCATCCATATCTGGCTCAGCAGAAAGGTTGTTGCATACTCTCCTGGACACATCAGCTGGATGGAATGTGATTTGTTACTCAGAAGGAACCAGGAGGCACAGCGTGGACTGTGATGAGCAGCCACCTCTCTTACTAGCAGTAAGTCCTCTGCTTTCATGGTGTATTTCCATGTGTGCAAGAGACAGGCATGCAGAAACTGCTCTGTGGATCATGGATATAGAGGTAAACTGGTTCATAGAACTTGTAACGTACAGGGATTTTTTTTTATGTTCAGCATGATTTGGCCCCTAGGTGAACCACTAACGCTGCACTAGAACTGAAAATTAAAATGCTTATAAACCTAGAATACATCTTATATATCTATGTAGATACATACATTGTGACAGTACAATAATATCTATAATTGGTGTTGTTTGTTGTTGCACACTCTTCCAAGCTCTCTGTGTTGCAGTCACCTTTGTCTTCTATGTCCGGCCCTAACAAGCTCCAACTGTGCCCTTTCCCTCCTCAGTTTGCATGTGTTGGAGTGGGGGGAATGAGGAGGGAGGTAGGGGAGAGGGAATGGGAAGCAGGTGGCGTTTAATCAGTCTGGCAAGGAAACAGGCAGTCACCAGGGTCCTTTTGGGGGTGTCATGAAGGTGGTAAGCATGCCCTTTGGCAGCAGGGTACCTCCTTTCCTCTTTCCTATGGCAGAGGGTAGAGGATGGGGAAGGAAACTGTGCGTGGTTATGGCTGTGGGGTGTTGCAAATAAAGCTGTCTCCACCAGTTCAGGGCTCCTGCTGAACAATCCAGACAAATCTCCTCCCAATGTAACCATGCTTTTAGGAGCATTCGGAGCCCATCATGATGGCATAAACTACTCCATCTATTCCATCCTGAGCCATACAGTCAGTCAAATTGGGCTACAAATACCCTGTTACAAGCTTCAGTGCCAGACCTGCTAGGGACCAGTGAGGCTTGCAAGCCTGTGAGGTCAGAAGACAAAGTCTTACATTCTAATGGACTGAGCTTCCTCTCATTTGACTCCTCCTTATCCCCTCTGGAAGGAAATGCTGTGATTCCATCCAGCACTGGATTAGATAACTTTGAGGCTGGGCCTCATCTGATGGAGCCAGCCTTCTCTGCAATTGCAAGAGATAAGCTGCTTCAGCATCTCCTCCACCTGCCCCACTCCACACTGATATTTGGCAGTTAAATTTGCAATGTTGATTTCCCCTTTCTCCTCTAAAAACTTTCTGTAAGTTGTAGAATACTGTTTTAAATGTATTATGTCTATGCCACAGTTCTGCACTAAGTCCCAATCACAGCAGCCTTTCTGCTTAGCAACAAAGCTCATGCCACCCTGGTTTTCTGCTCTCTACAAAGCCTCTCCACTAACTAGAGAAACAAGTTCAAGGCCACCTCTTTGAGCAGTCTGGACCACCACTTGGACACGGCTTCTTCTGACAGCACATTTCCACCAGAGCCTTGAAACAGCCCCCCCGCAGAGGGCACACAAAACGAGTCAGAGCCTGACTGTGTACCTTCCCCCCCTGCAGATAAGAAAGCTGAACCTTGCCCCTTCCAGATCTACAGGGAGAAATCATCTCCAAAACGTTGATTACCTTCGTCCAACCCTTCTGGCTGCTCTCCTGTCTCTCCCCCACTCACACTTACCTCCCAGGAAGACATCAGGCTCTCTCTCTGCACACAAAATTCAGCTTGTACTCCAGTGCTGCAAGTGATGGGCTATGCATAACTACAGAAAGTGATCCAGTACTCTGAAGACTCCCTCCCACTTCAACCAAACAGTATTTCTTCACTTCTTGTGCCATTAATGTTACTAAAGCTACAAACTCTGGCTCCCTCTGCTCCCAAATTCACTTTGTCTCAGGCGAAAACCACACAGTCCTCATGGACCCCTAAAATATCCTGCTGCTACTTCCTCACAGCCTCAGTATTTGCCCTTAGAGACTTAAGTATCTTTGAAATAGCATCTCCACTGAGCTCCACACCAATGTTGGAAGGTCTCTGAGAGCATACCTGCACTGCCACCGCTCTCAGAAAAAAGGTAGGACCCCAGAAAGCTGTCCCGGAAACCAGCATGGGTCACAATGCTGCTACACCCCCACGGTTTCCAAAGGCTTTTGACAGTTTGGTAATACACATTAAGAGAGCCAGACTCTTGTCCATTTTAAAACACACTGAATGTATCAAGCAAACAGTGTTCTGCGTGAAGGTGACCTATTCGAAGTCCTATAGGACAGGCAATTCTATCTGTAAGACTTCTGTTAAAGTCAGTCACATGGCCCTGACCCCACACTATGAGACAGTATCTGCTGGGACCTCCTCTTTTGGCAAGCGCAACTTACAAAAATAAAAACAACATCCCCCTCCACCCCACATCCATAAACCTGATGGCTCTGTGGCTCCAAATCCAGTGCTGCATTTGAATTTTAGTTTAAAAAAATTAAATGAAACTTTTTTTCAATTAACCTTTAACATATATTCACACACTTGACTGTATAGTAACATAACAAAAGACAGCTCTTCAGCTGGCATAGATTAATTAGCTGCAATGATTGTTGGACCTGATTTACACTAGACACTGAAAATCCAGCCCAGGATTTAGTTCAGTGTCATGAAGAAAAGGCATGGGGTGCATGGGATGCGGGGAGCAAAATCTTACAAAACTAGTAAGCTGACCCACTGTTTCATATCTGTGTGAGATGACATTTGAATAGAGTAGTTTAGATAAAGTTTAGAAGATCAGACATTTTCCTCAATTTTTCTATAACCTTCTAATGCAACACATTCATACAGGGTACAAGAAATTTCATCTGATCAGGTCTCATGAATACCCTCTTCCTTTGTTAGACAGTGCTGCTTCTCCAGAAGTTCTCAGTGAGAAATTTAGCTACGTCATCTAAAAGAAATGAAGGAAGTCTGGAAGAAGCATGTGCATCTTGCATGTTACCCATTACCACAACTACGATTTATTAAATGGCAAGAGAAATCACCGGTTCCTTTTCCTTTTTCTTTTTTTTTTTCCCCTCCAAAACATCAGGTTTTAAAATTGAACTGCCTAACGAACTCCTGCTAGATGCAGAATGAATGAAAAAGCATGTCAGCTTGTAAAGGATAAGACTTTGAGTGAGTGGGGGATAACATGGGTTAAAATTCACCTTGCTTCTCACTCCTCATCTACGATGGGCGTTTGGAGAACGATGGACATCTGGAAATCGGTTTTACATAGAAAAATAGAAAACAGGGAAGAACTAGGAAGATGAATAAAGGCTCATCACAGACACAAAAGACCAGAGGAAAAAGAAGCTTGGATTTGGGTATTCTTGTCTGGCAAGGAGGCAGGCAGTAAGGCTAATGAAGCATTTGCGATATGGGACGTATGCCAGCGTAACAAAGAAGATGTGCATCAGCTCTGCAGATGTGCCAAAGCCCCCAGAGCAAAATAATGACATAATCACCATCAGTGTCACAGACCAGACTGTACACAAGGTGACATGGGAGAGAATAAATAAGGGTCTTTAGAGGCCTGTAGTACACACACGGGAAGAAACAGCCATTCCTCACAACTGCCACAAGAGAGTGGCGAGATGTTGGGTATTATGTGTGCAGCTAGCAAAAGAAATCTTGAATTGTGCAAGGCTAACGCACTATAAATTGGTACTTTTCTCGATCTCCAGTTGACGTTTCAATTCCCACTACCCCTTGTTGAATGCAAAATGAAATGGCAGTAGGAGTCAGAAGAGTTTGCCAAGTTTTGTTTTGTTTTGTTTCTGTTTGTTTCTTTTGCCTTTTTTGGGGGGGGAGGAGGGAGTGCTATGTCTTTTTGTTTTGTTTGAGAAGAGGAGGGGGCCATAAAGATGAGTAGGGGTAAATAACTGTAAAAGAAACAAAGCAAAAAACAAAACCCCCAAACCAAAATACAGCACATCATCACTACATGCACGCAAGCACACAAGAACAGAAAGCCAACACCTTTCAGCTGGAACAATCCTAGGATTCACCCAAAGCAAAGCTAGAAACAAATGAGGATGGGGTTTGTTTTTTTTTTTTTTTTTTTGGTGGGGGTGGGGTAGGGGGTGAGGATTGTGCTTTCTGGTTTACCACTATCCATGAACTAAACCAGGAAAAATCCCACTAAAATATTTTTCCATGCTAAAAGACAAGATTACTATTTTTATTGATCAGTAATAAAACATCGCCTAGGGCAATTTAGTACTTAACATGTTATTTGTGGTGGGGAGTAATCTGAAAAGCTCTGAGTAGCCTTAAATCATTTCACAACAGCTCCTCCTGCATAAAAGCACGTGTTTGCCTCTGTACAGCTGTGTGATTTTGCGGTATATTTTTTCACAGAACTTTTGTCCATTTTTGAAGGGAACATCTGTTTGATAAAGTAGAACAATACTACTAGTAATCCACAGGCCTTAGTGGGCAAAGTGTGAAAGAGAAGGAGATAGGCTGAAGGCACCAACAGGACTCTCACAGAAGAACACTCAAGTACATAATTGTTTGCAGGATCTGGCCCTACAAGAGGAGCTCAGAAGAACAAAGCACTTGGCTTCACCAATGTCCTTTTTCATTGCTTCTAATGAAAGATTCATAAGAATAACTTTAATTTTTTATGATCTTTTTTTGCATTACTGTATTAGCTGCATCTACTTTGTATGCAATTTCTCCTTAAATACAGAAAACCTGTTTCAAAATGCCAGACATAACAACTTAATCAGTACAATAATTGATATTGGTCGTTGTGTGGTCCTTCTTAACATCAGGAAGTGAAATGGAGCCCAGAAAATGTTTTATCTGATTATTTTTTTCCATTGCAAAGTGATGTATTTAGGAAGAAGGCAGGTGAAGGTGCAGAGTGAAGCTCTTTTTCATTTTTTTTAAGAGAAAAAAAATTAACAAACCTTCCCAATTTGCTAGTTAAACTGTTCAGTGGAAGAATGACTATATTTGTCCTTTTTAGCTTCGCCCAATTAATTGGAGCAGTAACATAACGACTGTTAATAAACAGCTCTAATTTGAATGTACTTCTTGCCTATCTACTAACCCCACCATATCTTGGTTTAGCATATCATCAGGGGAAACAAGGAAGCATGTATATAACTTTGTTCTGTTGTATATGAAATTTAATAATTATGCCACAGTGGATTCTAAATTAATCACAGAAGGCACAACAATATTAATAATCTGTTTAGCAAACTCGAGCGTCTTTGCACTTTGATGTTAGGAGCAGAGATAGTATGAACTGTGGCAGACATTTAAATTGGATGTTTGTTTCTGTTTCAGCTTATATCAATGTTTTCTTTTATGCTTTTTCTACTGTGCACCTTGCTTCCCTCTAAGAAAAAAAACCAACAAACCACAAACCAAAACTACAGAACAACTCAACAAACAAGCCTGTGTTTATTTGGGTGCGTTTTGATCAAAGCTGACAGATCAAATTTTTCATTTATTTAACAAAGTTTCATTGCAGCCATTCTTCATAATTACAGCAGTGTTTTAATTTTTTTTCTTCCCTTGAATAGGAGAGAAGGGGTTCTGAGAAAGTTTTTAATTAGCTAAATAGGTCTGTGTAATCTAGATGAAATAAACACGCCCGTTTGAAAGGGTTGTTAGAACTTTTCCAGCCATTTAATCCATAGATGGCTGAACACAATGATACCTTCCACAGAAAGCTACAGCCACCACCAGCAGCTGTTAGAAGAGAGCTTGCTCCCTGCTCCTATTGATAACCCTTTGTGGAATGAAGAAAAAGAGCTGAGGGAAGGAGAACTGAATGTCAGACAATAGACATCGCTACACACACTGTCTCTGAACTTTCCTCATCTCTGAAGGACAATTAATTATGAAGGCCTTTGGGGTAGGTCGAAGCAAGGGAAAACCTACTGCTGGCCCAGCACTCCAGCCGCTATCTCTGTGTTTGTTAAATGGTTGTGCCTGTTGGGGAACCAGAGTAGCAGCCACCAAAATAGCCAATAGATCATTTAGGAAAAAAGAGCAAAAGATTTTTTTATGTGTGTCTGTCCTTGTATAATTCTATTCTCACTGTGAAATCATCCATACACAAAACACAAGGACAATTTTTTTTTTTTTTAGAAGAACCACAGGGTAGGTTACAGTCAGAAACGGCCTCTCAGTGGTGTGTTAAAAAGGATGGTCTTTTCACCAAATCATTTCACAGAGGCAAAACAGACAAACACAAAGAGTTGAGACTTTTTCTCCTACATTAAATAGAGTAACTGATAAGGTCAGACATATGATACCTAAAGACATGAATCTGTGAACTCTTGAAGTCAAAGGACTTCTCTGTGCAAAGGAACAATCTTTCAAAGGAAATAGATCATAGAACTCCACTGAATCCCCTTTAAACTTTATGAAGCAGGAGGAGAAAAAGCTCTAAGTAGGGAAGCTTGACAGAAGAGCCTTGAACTATTTTCTGAAGGAAAGATGAGACCCTCCCTAGGCTGCCACAAAACATCTTTTTTTTTCTAAAGGCTCTTCTGAACTTTGATATGTGCCAAGACACCGCTATTGAAAGCTGTATAATTATGTGCTATAGCCACTGTAGAAAATGCTTTGTTCACCACAACAAAGAACAATAAGCAAAGTAAAGTGACATTACACTGTATCTTTTTCTTTAAGAATGTTGAGAAAGGTCACGGTACGTTATAACTAATAAAGCTGTTGAGTAAGGAAGTTTAAAGTTGATCTTGCTGTGCTTAAATGTAACCCAATGACAAAAAGGCAGAGGGAACTAAAATTGTAATGACATTAAAAAATAGATCATATATCAACGTGCCAACTTCATTATACAAACACCTTGATTCCAAAGACACAAACAGCAAAACTGACTTAGTCCTGCAACAGTATTCCTCTTGCAATTCTCTCCCTAATAGCTTCCAACTACGGTCTGCAGTTCAACTAACTGCAAAAACTGATTAATAAGCATTAATTGATACATGCAACGCACGGACCTTCTATTGCAAGCCATGGATTTTGTTACTTGATTAAAAACCAGGTTCATGTCCTGTGCAGTTTCAAGAAAAGCTCTGCTGTTTCACAAGAGAGCCTCTTCAAAATTAAGAAGAGAAAAAAAAAAGAAAAAAAAAGAGAAAGAAAAAGGCCAGAGGGCATCGATTAAATTTCCTAAAATTAAGATTTTTGAGTGAAAAAGAAAATACCATCTGGACACCTATGCTTCCCTATGCTTCAGTTTCCCTTCAGAGGACTCAGAACAGTTACATTTGTTATTCTTAAATTGCCCAAGCAGATTTACTCCCCTCGCTGCAGATCACCAGACAGCGGCCTTCCGACTCTGTCTTTAAGAATGCTGAGAACGATGTTGAAACACTACAACAATAAAGCCCTTGAAGGAGGAAGTATACAGCTGAGGGAAAAAATGCTAGGAGTTGAATACTGAAACAAACAACTGTCCCGTTAGGCTGTGCTCACTGCTGGTACCACCAGAAGCGCGGAGACTGCCACGGCAGCACAGTTTGCATGGAAAGAGCAACCTCAGAGATTCAAGTTAGCAAGTTACAGACTTGATTTTCACTTCTCCAGAGGCCACTTTACACTGCTCCAGAGTATTATGGTGGTTATAAACTGTACTTTACGGTGCCTATGTATTGCAAAACCACTCGTAAGTGGCCTTAGTTTAAATGAGAATCAGGTTCAAGGGCTTTAATTCTCCTTTTGATGAACACTAATTCAGTTCAAGATGAATCCTGCAGATGAAACTGGAGAAGAATACAGGTTCCTAAAATAAGCACGAGTGGCCAGCATTTTTGATAATTTAGGATGTCTTAATTTTTGGATGCAGTGCTGGGCACTTCATTTTCGGGGAATGGACCATTGAGGACCTCCTGACAGAGTGACTCATTGAGCATCCCAAAATGAAATTGACCTAAAATCATCATCACTTCTGAAAATGTTGGCAGCCTGTATTCCCCTCAAGGGCTCACAGGCCACTTACGTGACTGGATTATTACTTAGATTTTATAGGTGGTGTTATTTGACTTGTTTTACATCATCTCACCTATTTTTATGGGCCTAACCCAGAATGTCTTAAGTTAAACATTCTGCTAAGACCTGAGTACAAGTGGTCTTAATTAGGTTTTTCCCTCTAGTATGTTCCTGCCTAAAGAAGAGCAAACTTCTTAAAAATGGTTTTCTCCCCTTTCGAAACGACGACATGTGCCGTAACCAGCGCTATGAAAAGAGGCAATCATCGCATCAAACCCCACTGTACCAAAACTGCATACAGTGTATTTGTGCAAATAAAGCAGCTTGGCAGACGTTTCACTATTGTGATCAATCTCAATAACTACATCTGCAAAATCGGGTGAGTTCCTGTGAAGCAGCAGGCAGGCTGAGCTCAGAAAGATGGCGTGTGTAGGGACTTGCTTTGGTGCTCATTTTTTCACTATGCAGAGGAGAAGGGCAAGTGGAAGGAGTAGGCAGGGGGGCACAGAGTGAAATTGCTAACACAGAGAGACCCTGAGACTTCAGAACTAAGACTAAGTCGTTAAATGCCCATAAGGAAAAGGAACGGGCATCGTGCAGAGAGACATTAATACACGGAGAATGACGGTAACTACTAAAAAATGCCAGGGAACAGGGATGATTGAGAAGGAGTGGGAGCCAAGGCAAGGCTAAAATTCAGGTATTGTCCTCAGGCCAATTTCTTTTCAAGAAAAGAAATCCTCTTGTTTATGTTTTTTAACCATATTTGTATTTTAACTCATTTTTTTAAACTATATTTTTATTTTTACTCACAGCATGGTATCTCCCCCTTGTTTTCAATCCCCCTGCTACAGTCACAACAGTGAGCTCTAATGACCTATGTTAGGACAGATTCTGGAAGAGAGTTATGAAATTATTTAGGTTTTATTTTCCTTTCTATTTTTTTTAACACATAGTAATAATATCTGACTTTAATTATTGCAGCTGGCATTCAAAAGCCTATGGCAACACCGCAGATGAGACAGATATCGAGTGGCACAGCAAGCTGTCCTCTCTTTCTGACCAACTTCAGCATTTGTGCTGGGACACTCATATTTGTGGCTTTCATTCACCAGGACAACCCACCCTCTTACTCCCTGGAAGAATGGCCCCAGAACAGAGAAGAATCTTCACCTTCCAAAAAAAAAACCAACCCAAAACCACAAAAACCCAAAAACCTGTGGTTTTTGGTTTTTTTTTCCTCCCTTTCAAAACTCAGTTTCTAGTTGCTTTGTGCAGCTCAGCACATGTTTCTCCAGCTAGCTGTACCACGAGAGAGAAATGTGGAACTGGCTACACAAATACACACATGTGTACACACAAAACACAGGCAAAGTTGAACCGTGCTGGAGGAGGCGTTGGATCTCTCTCTGGCTCACAGCCACAAGGGCACAATGGCAAAGCTAAAAACGATAGGACATGTGGTTTGTCAAACATCTTACTTGACTTTGCTACAAGCTGTCAGTGGCAATGTGCAGAAAAAGGAACACGTATCACAAATTCTTGAACAAATCAATGGCACCGCCTGATACGAACCAAAGGCACATTCTAGCTTTATCATTTTTTCCCTAATAGTCAATTTAGGAGTATATGCATGAAGTATATGAATGAATTTGACCCAAGAACAGATAAAGGGGGAGGCTTTAGAAATAACAGTGTAGGTGATTTAAGAGAAATGGCATATCAGACTAATCAGAAGATCAGCAAAGCATCATTGAAGTATGAGAGGAAGGAACTTTGATGATGCTAAATATGGCAAATGCTCAGTTTGCTAAATCCTTTTGGATCCAATTTCAACATTACAGTACTTGTCATTTTTGCTTTCCAGCTTGTGGGGGAGGGGATGGGCATTTTTCAGAAAAAGTTACAATTGTCTAATTAAAAACTGCACCATACAGCTTAATGTTCTCCTAACTGCAGGATCGTCAGTGTAAAACCAAGACTTAAACCTCTAGGAAATTCTCATTACACTAAATAACACAAGGAAGACTAAGTGAATGAATCTGCAATCACCATTCATAACATCTCTTTCCCTCCACGACGGGGAAAAACAAGCCAAGGGGCTCCTTTCCTACCCCTTGGCTGAGGAGACTGCAATCACTAGCAGTACTAAATGTATGAGATTTATTATTTTCTTATCTACCTGAAAACACCTATACACTCCCCACAATACTTCACTGAAGCAATCCATTCACATTAACACCACCAGTAACACTTTGAAAAGGAGTAATAAGTGCCTGAAATCATCAAGGTTACAAGATTTTTGAGGGCAAAGAACATTTTAACATATGTTCTGCAAGCAGAAAAAAAAGTTAAGAAGAAAAAACTTGAGGGAATTTAAGCACAAGGTAAAAGTTGGTCACACATCTTTTTGTGTATTTCCTTTTCTGCTCCTGTATTTATCGATTAATGCCTTGGCATGAAGGCAGACCTACCTACTAGGGTGGGAGTCTCCTCTCTTGTGCCTGTGTGACCACCTAGCAGGGCCAGAGCCCATGGGAGCACCTGGGGGGGTCTCAGCACACCAAACACAAAATCTGGATGTTGTCATCATCCAAAATAAATGGCAAAACATCCTCTTCTCCCCTTTTTCTTCATCTGCCCCTTCCACAAGACCGTTTCCCAGAAAACTCTGCCTGCCCAGAGTAGGAGGAAGCAGCCAAGAAAGACAAGAGTCTTTGCTTAGACTTTTTACATCATCTGAACTTATGTGCTGTGAAAATGAACACGGCTAAAAATCCCTTGTAAGGATTTTAGGCAGGAAACAACCCTCCTTATGCTGACAAATGTCACTTTGTTACAGGAGGGAGGGTATTATGCAACTTGACTCTGAGAGAAAGTTGAAGACAAAAAAAAAAAAGAAATTATTAGCACCACCATTGCTTTCCCACTCCACCAAGAGATGGGATTACTTGAGCCTCCCCCGCATGCACATCCTGTTCAAATGCATCATTACATCTGACTACCTGAACAATGCAAACTGCCATCCTCAGCAGGGAGAAACACTCTCCCGTGGTATCGCCGAGGGTCAGCATGTTAATGATAACAATAGTCTGCTCAGCTACCAGGCTGGCCTGTAAACAGGAATCTTAATCAAAGCCACAAACCCGTTACAGCAGAGAACGGAGCATTTACTTCGAGTACTCATTTTATCCTGCAGTTTGACAAAGCATATTCATTTTAATTCTAGAAATCAAATGAAGGAAAGCAAAGTGTTTGATCACACAATTATAGAGCTTTAGAAGAGCTGAGAGGTAACTTCTTTCTCTACTCCTAAAGAAAACTTCAAAAAGTTGAAACTAAGAAACCTATAAAAAAAAAGTGAAAACTTTTATCTCTTGTCAAGTCCTAGTGAGGCGTAAGTCTCCAGCTTCCAGGGCTAAAAAGATTAATTAGCATCATTCAGGGACATGGAATGCTGAGATTCCACTGGTCATGGCCACAACAAAAAGGTACGTTATTTTAAAGGCAGCCTGGACCTCGAAGCAACTCACACACACAGAAACAAAGATCAGTGCCTACCTCAAAATCATTTGCTTTATTGTAGTGCATGTTCAGGGCCCTGTACAGCTCACAGTCTCTGGTTATAGACAGCTCCTCAGTGCTCGTGACCCCGTCGTTGATGGCTTGCCGCGCATACTTCTCCATCTGAATGTAGTAAAACTCACGGAAATTGCTAAACCACTTGATGAGCTGAGAGGTAATGCATCTGTTGAACTGTTAAATTTAAACAGTAAGAAGGATAAGAGCACTGACATTCCTCCCCCCGCCCCAGCCCCATTTCATTCAAAAAGCATTCTTTCCTCCCCTTCCCCACCACCTTTTAAACCCATGTCTCTGTGTTTCTACTGCAAAGGGTGGGGGAAGCAGCTGGCAAATTATGTTACTGTATCAGATGAGGGGAAAATGTATACAGCCCAAAAAT
>VYXB01010662.1:506460-515007 GCA_013397135.1 Pachyramphus minor
GGGTTCTTAATTTATTTATTTTACATAGGGGAAAGAGAGTTAATTAGAGGCACTTGCTACGCATATAGTCATCACGACTATGACAGAAAATAATTTTTCACTACACTAGATCCGGGTTGTGTGCAGTTGCCCTTAACTTTCTATTCCTTCCATGTGGCTTAAGAAAATGGAAATACTTAAGGAGTTGTAATAAACACAGCTGTATAATATAATCCTCATTTAAAAATATACAGAATTTTGCAGCCCTATGGATCTTACGTGTTTTGCCACAGCATTTTGGGCTTATTGCCTTCTTGGGGCAGTGGCAGGAACGAAGAAAAGCACCAATTTTTAATTGGTGTAAATCAGTACAGTTTCCTTGGTTCTAGCACAGCTATAAGCATTTACTTCCCCCTGAGGGCCTGGCCCTGATATTCAAATTGTTCCCAAGCTTTATTCTCCTATTTAAATTTCTGAAATAAATCACTGTGTTAATACAGTTTCTTTTCATTTTTAAGGGCCATTAGTAATGAAATTAAATACTTTTGCTTCAAGTATTACATGTTACGCATACATCTTTATTAATATAGCCACGATCTTCAGAACCAAACATTTGGCCAGCACAGAACATGGAAACGTCTCATTAGGGTACCTATTTACATATGTGTTCTCAGCTCACGGATGAGAGTGTTCCAGTGGCAAGCAGCAGTCCCATCAGCAGTGGTAGGGGACACCTGCTTAAACCACAAGGACGTTCTGGCTCCATTTAAGCAAAATTATGTCTGCTTGCTTCCGCAAGTAGGAGGGGTGAAGCTAATGGGACTGCATGTGGGCTAAAGGGGGAGCATCCTTTGGCTCGACAAATTGCCAACACACACTAAGCACTTTGAAGCATTTAAAGGTATGGAAAAGCCCAATCAGTGTACCTAACATGTACACCCCTGGTTCTGTGGTGCTGCTGACCATGCGTGGCTGTCACATGGGAGGCCGCCGCATTCGCTTTTGGACGAATGACCCCTCCCCACACTGCTGATTTGTAAAGCCCTTCAGGGTTTCTCCTGGTGCTGTATAAATGTAAGGCAGGACAAAAGCAAATTTCAGCATTTTACACAACTTTATCAGAAGACAGTCACCATGTGCATGGAAACACTCAAGCACGTATCTTCTTAAGAAGAGGAAATTACGCAGAAATGCCAGGGAAAAAATATCCCCACTTTGGCATACCTGGATGTGTGAACATGTAGGGCGAAGGTGCAGGGTTGCCCCAAAGCAGGATCCTCCTGGGCAGCACTGGCAGCACTACATCTGCCTGTAGCAGCTCATTGGAGCAGTGTTGCCTGAAATGTTCCCTCCAATTTTTCCATTCCAGGTGGATCCACTCTGAGAGTAAACCCTCCACTTGGCCCACTACGCCATTTGCAGCTTTTTTTGTGTGTGTTTAATGATTCTTGACCAGTCATTTAGCCTAGGAAGTGCCTGTATTGCTCCCCCCCACCTCCTTTTTATAAACGTTGTCACCATCCGCTCGGCACATGTCATTGAATAAGAGGAACCTCCAAGGACACGGCTGTGCGGGGCAGAAACGTACTGAGATGTGCAAGCAACATTAAGTGAAAAAAAAAAATAAAAGGAAACACTGCCAAGAAACTTGACCAAAGAGAACTGATCAGCAGAAATTGGGCCAAGTTCACAACCTGTGGAATAATCTTTTTCACTAAGACTGAAAAAGCCCATAACCCGAAAGTGATTAAAAGAAGGATTTCTGTAATTTGTTTGGGGTGGGGGGATATGTAACAAACTAATTTAAGCTAATGTAATGTTTATAAAGTTACTTAGATAATGACACCATGTATACCATTATAATCATTAAAACACAATCTATGTGTTTTTTTAAAAAAAACTTAGATGATTAACACAAAATCAAGTTGATGTGAAGGAACAATTACTTTTAGAAAAAAAATCAGGAGGTCCTAATATTCTGTAGAATGAGGGAGGATGCAGCTGTATGTCGACAGCTTTCATATCCTCATTTGAATAATGTGGCCTGAATCTGTCACTTTATTCATCCTCCTTATGCTCAGTGTACTCTGCATCAACAACAAATTAAGTTGTAAATAAGAGACAATCATCACTTTTGTTTTTAAGCAGCTTCTGCATGGAGAATTTCAATGTACTGTTTCTTTTTGACAGAAAGAAAGGGATTCTACACTCTGCTTATGTAAGCACAAATATGAGGAAACCAACCGAAATGAAACAATAAGGGAACACTTGAGAACTGCTCCAAAATGTTCTTGGAAGTACATTTCTACCACCACAGAAATCTCCTTTTTAAATAGGATATACAACAAAAACTGCTTAATTTACTGTAATAATTATTCTTACTTTGCTCTAAAATTTAAGGTGTTTTTTTTTTTTCTAATTTAGAAACATCTGCTTTCCTCATCTAGGCACAAGCAGGGTATACCTCAACAAGAAGAACAAGTGAATGAAGTCAGATGTAATCTTTATGCACCCAGAAATATTATTAATCTCTAATATGATAACACCATACCATTTTGTGAGCAAATACAGCATTAGTAAGGAGAAAGCAGGGGAAAGAGATTTTCTTACCTTTACATCTGAGAAGTAAGTTTTCAGCATATTGGAACTTGGGTACCGGGTGTAAAAGAACATGAGCTTGGCCTTTTTCAAGTGATTCGGTGACAAGCCTTCCTGCATGTAGGATTGAATTAGTAAAGGAAAATTCTTTTTTCGAGAAAGATTTTTCTGAATGTACAGACACACCAAAGTGCCCCCTTAAACTTTAAAAAGTTCCCCAGACTACAGGAGAAAATATTAACAGTTAAATTGCTGTGCTGTAGTTTTCTGCAAAATAGGTAAATGTGGAGTGAGAGGCCATGTAACTTAAACCCTGTGTTTCCTATCAGTTTAGGTGCTGGGTCTCAGGGATCTTGCAAGTTTACGGATTGTGTACCATATGTATGTTCACTTGTTGCTACGGAAACAAATGCAGGAAGCATGTGCCGCAGAAAACTTATCGGAGGCTTTTTTCCTCTCTCTTCTTCGCCACGCCAGTTAAAGCTTCTTTTTCTGTCAGTCTTGTGTTACTTGCACAAAACAAAGCCAATGCATGTAAGACAATCAGAGGCACTTTCTGATTTCGAGCAGTTTTATACAGGCAGCACCTTTCACCTGTTTCATCCCCATCAATGATTTTTAACATCTTGAGTAGCTCCCTCTAATCCTGCTGTTGCTTTGCTCCAGTGGCTGCCTTGCAAATCAAAGTGAAATTTGTAGAGCCCCTCGGCTGCTGAATACCCCCACCACAAACTTGTCGCCTCCTGATTTACACAGTTAACTCCTTGGAGAACGAAGCTGTATTTGGGGCTAACCAATCAATACATGCGGGCTAGCAGATCAATAAATGGCCACTTACCCTATAAGGCAGCCTATTTATCCTGGAAACATCATTACCTTTTAGATCTGTAAACAGAAGCAACTAAAAGAGTTCCCAAGGGAATGTGAAGCTAACCATAACAATCTCGGCTTGCTGATTTTTCTCCCAGCTTCTTGGCTCTCTTTTGTGAACTGCGTGCTAGGACGGCTCTGGTCACATCTGTGCCGCAGGCTGGCCCTGCCATTTCCTCAGCAAATTAATGGCTTTATAATTTATCAGAAATGAAGATGCACGTGGAGAAAATCAATGCGGTCCCCACAAGGTCAATTAAGGGTTCTTCCCAGAAGCTTCTCTAAGGACTGTTTCTCCTAAACACAATTGTTGAAAAATTCACTCGGTTCACACCTTACAGTGGGGGGGAAGGTCAACCAAGTTGACAGATGCGCTGCAGCCAAGGTGCCTCTTCTGCCTTACAGCCGGGTGCACGTCAGCACAGAACATCTCACTCCAAGCCTCGAGATGGGAAACCCAGACTAATTTTTATCAGCAGACTGCTGTTGATTAGCTAGGCTTTTTCAGCAGAATTCCCTTTTCTCTAATTCCTGAAATCTGCTGAAACCCTCTCCCTTTATTTCAGTTACAAGGTTCATTTTTAGATTAGAAAAATGTAACATTTAAAAAAAAAAAAACATTGACAATATTAGTTTAAAAACCTCTTATTATCTGGAAGTACATGGAAAACAGCTCAGCTGAACTTTCATTTTGTTTTAGATGCTTAACGATTACAAAGAAGATAATTTATGACTGACATACTTCTTGTGCCAAGAGAAGAGTTGAAAGAACCTCCAGTTACCTCCATTAGACTGATAGAGAAGTCTAAAAGAGCATTACACTCTGCAGTGCCATCTGTCAAAATACGTAAGTGAAATAATAGTAGCAAGCTGTCACCTATTGCTTAGTGATAAGAGTTTTAGACAAATCAAAACTTCTGTGCCAGAAATCCATTTTGTTATGTGATCCTTTCAGGAAAGTGGGGGTCCAAAAGGGAACTCCAGTAGGACAGAAAAAAAGTAATCCTGAGTCTCCTTAATTTGCAATTCCTCTGACGCTGACAACATGTTAATAGGGGGTTTGGTGTACATTCTCTTTCAATGCAAGCTCAAAGATGGACTTAAACTTCAAAAAAAACCCTCTCATATTTGCTGGATTTAAGCATATTAGACAGTTGTCTAAGCATTTGGATTCCTTTTGCATTTAGGATTTTTAAATATTTTCTGCTCTAATGCCAGAGGATATTGATATTGAATGAAACATGTATTAAAAGATGCTCTGAGACTCAAATTCCCAGAAATCCATTTTTTATTAAAATTATACTTGTTCTTAAGCACTTGGCAGCCTTAAAGCAATATCAAATATGCAACAAATCTGTATATCTTGATCCTAAGGTTAACACTTTACTGTGATAAAAGATATGATCTGTAATAATCTAGCAAAAAATAGTTAATGACAGACTTAAGAGCTAAGAATTAGATAACCCTTTGCTATTTCAGAAAAAAAAAAACTGAACTGACCAATTGCTTAATTTCCTTTTTAAGTGCTTGGGCTGAAAAGCAACTGTTCTTCCAAGAAAGCACTAGCTGTTTCCAGGATACTTACACACGCACAATGACTCATGATGAAATAGATTCAGTAAACATACAGCTGTACCGAACACGAGCTAAGCCCCATTCAAGGCCAGGAAAGAAAACGAGCACAAATAAATATTAAGGAGGTAAAGGGAGGAGGGGTGCCGAATGGAACGCAAACAAGCTCTGTCCCAGCAGCTCGTGTGGCTTGCCTCAATTCTCTTAGCTATAGCTTTGTGAAGACAGATGACATTCAATTCTATGGGTAATGCAAAATAGACAATAACTGCTGAAACTTGAGCCAGCTGCCAGGTGTAAAAAAAAAAAAAAAAAAAAAAGGAAAAAAAAAGGAGAGAAAGAAAAGATGATAAATCCATAAATTAATGAAAGACATCTGCTCAGGAACATAAAAGATCAGAGGAACAGTGTACTGCAGCTGAACCTAAAGCGGTGTTCAAACAACCTGAGAGTCTCAGCGTTGTGCATTTACACAGCACAACGTTGCCTCACCTAACACAGCAGCAGCAGGAAAATGGCTAAACCCTAAGAAACAGGAAGTGGAAGACTGGGAACAAAACATATGGGGACAAAACCTATACAAGCTCATGTGTGTTTTAACTGGACAAGCACAGGGGTGGCAATGCACAGCACTTGATTCATTTGCACTTCAATCCTCCCAGGTAATGCTCCTCTTTTGCAAAAATATTTTTCAGTGGAGATGATCTTTTGCTCCTGTTACTCTCCGCCTGAGCCCCCACAGGGCCTCTAACAGGCTTTTCTAGCCCACATGTGTATTGAGCTGAAGGGAAAAGGGGTAAGAATAGGCTGTATCAGGTAAGAAATCTGCACTAGCAAAGCCAAGCTGCTTCTTAAATTACACCTCAGGTACTTTCAATCATCAAAGCTCCAAATAGCTGCATCTCAGGGCATCTTCAAGACCCTCTAAAGAACAGACTAGCTGGAAAACATTTGTTCATCACCCAGGTTTTATCAACAGCACAGAGTTATCCAGCTTGCTGTACAATCACTCCTTTTTTTTTAAAAAAAAAAAAGTTTAATTAGTTTAATTCTAGTCAGATGTAATAACTCTCATTTCAAAATGTTGTAATTCACTAATTATAGCTTTCACATTTTGGGTCTGTGAAACTTACTCCAGTTGGTTTTGAATTCTGCTTAAAAATAAATAAAATTGTAGAAAGTTGCACTAATGTTTCAAAGCTCTCCTGTCAGGGAGAGCACGCTAAACTTCTTCACCTTTACAGATGTCTCAGCAGTACACAAACTACTGTTGTGCTTCAATTTAGATCTATGCAAATGTTTTGGGACTGAACAAGGCTATTTTTCTTGAGATGCAAAGAGGATGCATGACAAAGGAAGACCATACAGAAAAACAATTCGCTGTCTGTTTCTTTTGGAATTTGAATAAAACTTAATATTTGATTAAACAGATTAGTTTGCAAAGATACAGACTGCATTCATGACCAAGATGGGAATTCAGGCTGCAGGTGCATCTTATCTTGTTTAGTAACATACACAAACATTAACCATTTCCTTCTGCAATTCAGCAAAGAATGATCACATACATTTTACAGGCATTATTTTTAAAAAAAAAAAAAAGACAAAAAACCCAAGAAAACAAAACCAGTTTAGTTCAGTGTTTAACTTACTACCAAAACCTGAACTTGGCTCTATCTGCTAGTCTTCTGTTCTCATCCTGGCTGTATTGTCCAGGAAAACAGATGTTGCTTTCTGCAGGGAGGAAAGATCTGCTTCTTTCAAGAAATTTGTTGCCTATATATGTACATTCAACCATGTAAAACAAAAGCAATACAACAGAACTGACCACAAACCAACTAACCTCCACACTGCACATTTCCCTAGAAACTGTAAGCTACCCGGACCAATGAGCTGCTGCTAGGAAAAAACATCCATCCCCACAGCAGGATCGTATACTATGATGCACGTGTACAGACATTATTTAATAAATCTGTTTGTCCCAACAAGTCTGTATCTAAAGCCAGCGCAAACTGCAGCCTGCAATAGTGTCTAGGTGGGAAACTCAGAGCGTTTTCCCAACAGCAAGGAGAGAAGCAGGGCAATAAAGAGAAAGGGTATCACTGTAGCACTCAGCATTTCCCCTGCCTGTATCTCGGACCAGCAGAGGACTCTTACACCCTTGTTTCAACAGAAGCAGCAAGCTCCATTAGCAAGTACCAGTGAAAAGGAGCAGGAGAAAGGGGGAGAAATGGCAGGAGTGGGGGAGAGATGCTCCACGGGTGGCAAGGATCAAGTGCAGCCCTAGAACTACTCCTAGTTCACACGCTTGGCATGTTTCATGACTCCTCACTCCTCTCCCAGAATGGGATAACTACTTTTACACAAAAACAATTACTATGCCACTGTCCTGTTTGGTAGAAATTAATTGCCCTGGCCTGAGTCTTGCCCTCAGCTGCCACTCCCGTTGACCTCAGGACTGCTTTCCAAGCACTGCAGCTTGCATTTCAATATACAGATTTTGGGTTTGGAACTGCAAAAGTAATTGGCACTAACTCTGAGTGATCCTGGAGTTAGAATGACTTCTCTGTTTTGCTGTAAAATGTAGATGGTGAGGAGAAGATTTCCCTGCAACCAAAGCTCAACAAGATCCTCTTTTGGTAAAGACGTGCCTCAAACACCACATCCACTACCAGCTGGCTCTCAAAAACACCAACACCCTAGGAATGTCCTTTCAACTAGACTGCTTTTCCCTATAGAAATGGGCCTATTCACACAAGTCAGACAGGAGCATCTTGACTCACACTTGACCGAAGTTACATCAAAGAGCAGTGGTTAACAGGCTTTGAACCTGCAGCACCTGCCTTGTCCCTGTGGTGCCCACTACCATGGGAGGGATGGGAAGTCCAGGCAACCAGCAGGTCTAGAGCCCTGACAGGACCCTCTGGAGGATTTAACATGTCTACAGAAAATGTGGTTAAAATGATCTAAAACCACCAGAGTTATTAATCACCTACAAGATAACCAGTGAAGAAGCACAGCCTCGGGCATCTGCCTTCACACGATGCCCCGGGAACGGCACAGGTATTCAGTTGCAATTACTTTCATCATCTTGGGAATGAAATTAGATGCATCTGAGGCTCTGCATTTGTGCTGTTGCCTTCTGCTGTGGTCTTGGAGCTGGGAAAAGTTATCAATCTACCCTTCATGCAAAATCCTGAACTTTAGCATTGGGCACACGTAGTATTTTATTCACTTTTATTTCACTTGTTCTTCGACAAAAAACCTTTTGACCAAGGAAAAGGGGAAAAGATGGAAAGCCTGGGAGGTGTTAGTGCTAAAAGACAAAAAAACCCAACCAAAAATCTAGTAGTAGTTTCCACTTAAAAGATTATTACTTAAAAAACTTAAAAGATTATTACTTAAAAAAAACTTAAAAGATTATTACTATGTCTGGATATGCCTAAATAAAGGCAGAAATGGATTTTTTGCCCTAACTAAAGCCTGCTACTGAGCTAAAAAGAGAGATTTTATTATCTTTTTTTTTTTTTT